>CM026217.1:8693049-8868049 GCA_014839995.1 Xenentodon cancila
ACAAGTCATCCACTGGTATTACTTTCCAGTCCCAGCTGCTTGTTGTAATGCCTCGGCCACCCTGGAGGGGGCGGTGTTTCTGCTGCGCCTCTACTTCTCATCCACCACGATGATTTCCTCAAGGATCTTCTCCTCTGCGTCAGAGCTTTGTGACAGCTTGTCCAGGTACTCCATGTCTTTGAAGCGCTCAGCAACACACTGTGCTGTGAGACGGGCCTCTGGGTCGTGGTCCCAGCACTCCTCTATGGATGCACACAACATCTGGATGCCCTGCAGGGATGACCACATGGTTGGTCACAAACATTGGCTTACAGCAGGTCTACATCATCACCTCAGGCTGCAACTAGAAATGCAGTTGCACATTTACATGTATGCTCCTTTATGTTTCAATATGAAAGATAAACCTTGTGTTTTTTTTTTTTTTTAATTGACCAGATATTTCTTAAACTTTTGAAGCTTGCACAGACTTTGCTTGATTGGATTGTTGTGCCTATTTTATGCCAGTGTTGTTGACTAAATTTATATATTATTTATATAAATGTATTCTGTGTTTGTGTGTTTGCGTGATCCTTTAACTTAGATTTGTGGATGCAACAATGAAGTCCATGAATATGTGAGGGGATTTTATTTACAGAATCATCTTTGTCTTTTAAGCACAGTTGAGTCAAACCCCAAAGACGCATCCCCCCCCCCCCCCCCCCCCCCCTTCATACAGAGACTTCTCCGGATTCTTTAAGTCTTTTCAAGATATTAAGAACTTCAGATGAAATTCTTTTTTATCTTATGCTGAAAAGTTATAGATATGTTGAATTCATTATAGTTTTTTTCCCCACATCGTACTCAACATCTCATTTGTTTTGGCAATATTTCTGTTGTTACTGACGTCAGGATGAACGATGGATTCTCTTTGTTTCTCTATGTTTATATATTTAAGACATGTTTATATCTTTGAAAAAAGAGAAAACAGTGAGGAAGTGCCAGTGAACGACTTAAATCAAAAACGAAAAAGCTTTGCAGCAGTGAGAGAGGAACCAGGTTTTGAACTTCTCTAACCTGCCATTTTTATTTTGCATGGCGAGAAAAAGACATTCCATTTGTTATTTTCCTTTTCATTTTATTTCTGTCAATTTTCCTGTAAGCAGCAGCCAAAATAACTTCTGAATATCCTACAGAGGACTGAAAACGTATGTCGTTTTCTCCTGGTACTGGAGAAGTTTTCCCTCGCTCCTCCAGGGAGGCCGACTGGAACAACTGCACACGCTTTGGATTTTGATTTCCATGTTTAATTTGGAAACACTTTGGATTTCTGATACGATTTGACCAAACTGTCACTTAAAATACTTGTGAATTACTCCTCTTTGAGCATAAGTCCAAGGTGTGATTTGTCATCCACGGCGAGCTGCAGGTGTGGTGCCTCCTACCGGGTGGTTGGTCCAGCTGCTGGGAATCTCAGGTCTTCCTCTGTCCCGGAGAACACTGTCCTTCATGCTCTCCACACACGGGTGTTCCCTCAGGTTCCCAAACGGTGGCTCGTACTCCTTCATCTCTGCTTGGAGGGCACACAAACAAATCGTAGAAGTGAAAAATTAGTGACTTTATAGAATTTTCTTTTTTGTAAAGGTAATTAAACATGATCTGGATCGCGTTGACTGACAGATACAGCAGTGTTGAGCGGAGACAGCAGTGCCCCGAAGCACAGATTATTAAGACTTCTCAGAGGACTCACTGTGCGCTCTAAATCAAAACAGGAGGTTGAAAGCTTTAAATAGCAGCGAAGCACAAACAAGTAAGGAAGCCTGTATTGCCAGCAGAGTAAAAGAGGTGATTTAAAGAACTTCAGTAGCAGCTTTCGGCTTTGTTTCAGCTTTCCCACACCAAAAGATCCAAAAGAGTTGTTTCTCAAAAGAAAATCTAACATAGTGAGATTTTTTTTCAGGGGCAAATTTCAAAGCACAGCTGAGAGGAAGAAGGACTGTCAGTCAAAAGTTTCCACAGAAACACAAGAATTCAAGAACATTTCCTTTCATATTTGATTTTTTTGTTTTTAAAAGGAGACATAATTTCTAAAAATCTTAATGAAATGTTGTGAACATATTTAGGTTGAAATACCACAAAGATATAGGATAAAATATCTTTGCAACCTTGTCTTTACACCTTTGTTCACAGCAGCTGCTATAAAGGGGAGGAGTCAGCATCCCAACCCCGCCCCTTCCTCTGTAAGGCGTGGCTCTTTTGAAACCTGAGGTTCAGCTTTGTGCTACCATTTCTAGCGGTGCAGTAAGATGTGAAATTGAGTGGAATTAAAGAACTTGGATCATTTGATTCTGAACTGCGTCTGTGATGTCACCGTACCCCGAAAAAATAAAATAAAATCACAAAATTACATGTTTTCAGGCTTCGACGGCCTCAAACAAAGGGAAGAGGTTGCGGTATCTCAGAGTTTCTAAACTCTGACATCCAAACAGGTGCTTTCATGCACCAAAAAAGAAGACGGTCATTACACTACCTTCTTACTGTCTTCATGGGTTTCATTGTTTGTGAAAGCGGTAGTGCAAGTCCTCAACCAGAACGGGTGCCCTGTGCTAGTCCTGAACTCTGACACCCTCTCCGCTCCCTCCAGGCCTGGCCTTCAACCCAGACTACGTAGTCCCGGAGCTAAGTGTGATGCACATTATTAGACCTGCTAACAAATATACTAAAACTGTCTTTCAGAGCAGCTTTTCACTGCATCTCTCGATTGCGTGACTTGGAAACAATGATTTGGTCAAGTCTCTAAGTTTCGAAACCAGTACAGGAGTAAAAATCTTCCATATAAACTGAAGATTGCTTTTAGTGGTACAGAGCACCCCAAACCGTGCTTTCCATGGCCATGGTTTCCATTGGTAACCACATCATGACTGGTTGCAGCTGAAAAGCCAAAAATAAAAGGCTTTGTTTGACAGCACTCAAACCAAAACAAGGCCTTTATCTGCTCAACTTTGGGTACAAATTCGGTTCAACCTTTACCTGAATTAGACATCTTGATTATTATAGGAAAAAACAAAACAAAGCAGAGCAAAAAAACCTTTCAAGTGAGAAACAGAATCAGAACGACCTCTTCTTTCCCTTCAAAGCAGCTTTCAGATCTTTCAGGCACCTGCTGTTTGCTGACCGCTTTTTCAGAACTGAGTCATTTCCTCCGCTTGGACGTTAAATATTTACTTCTAGCTGGTATAATCTATGGCACACTGCAGCAGTTCTCTGACCACGAGCTCGTACTTTGCAGAAGGAGTTGGGCCTGAAGCAGTTTGCTTCAGTGTCTTTCATTTACTCTTAACTGTAGTGCAGAGCTATTTTTGCCAGAGCCTCTGACAGCATTTATTTTTTCTATGCTTGTACATCTTAAATAAAACTAATACTACAAAAAAGTGCAGTTTATACATGTAATTAAATGCTGCCTTTTAATTTAGACTTTACTTTGGCACACATTGCAAACACGGTCAGTGAAGCCAGGACTGACTTGTGGGGAAAAATGCATGAAAAAAAGAAAAAAAAAAAAAAAACGGTTACAACACATCAAACTACTGGAACAAATTATATCTTTCTTTGTAGTGTGGGAGGAATCACACTGTAATTCATTTCTCTCTCAAAAAACCCTTTTAAAAAGTAACTTACAGGAAGTCCTGAAGCCCACAGGCAGGAATTGGAAGCCTTTGGGACGCAATTGCAAAACCTGACTGTAACTTCTTTTTTTTTTTCTTAAGAAAAAGAAAGAAAAGTTCTTCTGGTCTGACACTTAAGCTGAGACGGTGCAGAAACGGTGAGAAAGTGACTCTGAGTGTCCTACGACTGTTGACATGTCGTCATGGGAGTTTTAAAATGCTGCCACACGCACTGTATTTCTGTGCCACTTGCCACACCGGACTCAAAAAAAACAAACTGTGAGGACTCTTCTTGCAAAGTCCTCAATTTTCCACTTTCATAAATAAGCAGTAAACCGCAGCGCGAACCTCGCTCACATGCAGCTCTGATTGGTAATGTATCAATACTCCACACCAGCATTTCACTTCGTTTTCCTTTCTGCTTCTTGCCAAGTTCACGTTTTCTCTACGAATGTTCTACCAAGCCTGAAGACAAATCAGAAATATTGGTATCACGACACATGAATAATGCGAGAACGCAGATCCAAACAGTTTCCACATACACTGGAGATGAATCAGGGACGTGATCGCTTTAACCATTTCCCTCTGTCTGCGTCTGGAGGCTTGACTAAAACTTCCCAGACGCTTTTCATTAGGCTGCGGTTGCTGTGACACTTGTTTTGTGTTGTGAAAGTCATGCATTACAGATGTATGCACATTTATTACACATTAGCAGAGCTAACTTTAGGACATATGGCACCACCTTACCCTGCCATTAACTAGAGTTAAAACACGCCCCTTCCACCATCTAACGCCATTAAATAAGACCATGCAGCTTCAATGAAAGCAAAGCTGGTGCGCACACATTTTGTCCAGATTCCATCTCTAATCAAGTGCCTATAATTTCCAAATTTGTCCCCAGATGAGCAGTATGGCTGAAGTCAATCATACACATGCCGCAGCATTAAGCCCTGCAGTCCTGAAGGAGCTGATGGTCTAACATCTGGAGAGCAGCTGTCCTAACCTCTCCTCCTCTCCAGTCAAGCCCAACCTCTCCCTCCCGGGAATGAAAGCATTTCTGAGTCTTAAGCTCCACATTCAGCACCACTCCACTATTACCCCACCCCCACCACGCCCCACCCGCTCCAGGAACGCCATCATAGTCTTTCCAAGCCCTAAATCTAAACTGGCTAAATTATACAGCAGAGGCATTTTAAGAAACACAGGCAGAGATAAAAAAGATCTGAGCTTTGAATCCAGCTTTTCCTACTCGTGTCGGTGTGCTGAGCTTTCCCGTCTTGGAAGATAAGAACAAAGCAAAGTGATGTCTCACGGCTGGCTGACTGGCTCCGTCGACAGACAGACAGCAGTGTTTTTTCTTCTTCTTCTTTTTTTTCCTGCTTAGCAGAACTCAGATCAGGCCGAGGGCCTCTGTGCGCACCGATGTGCGCTGATCAGACATGTGTCTCTGACAGATGCACTCACAGGCAGGTGGTATTACAGACCAAAGACTCAAGACGCTGGACTTCGCCCCAGTAATTACACCGATGCCCTGACACGTGTCATTCCAAACCGGTGCGTGTGCACGTGTGTTTTCTCACAGCGAGTCGACTTCTCAGGGAGTCACGAGTGATTCACCAGCCTGAAGTGATAACTTGTACATTTCTGGACAAACCAGAAAGAAGCAGCATGAAAGAACCCACCTCTGCAGAGCGCCATCTCTAAAAAAAACACAACTTTGATGCACCTCTTATTCTATAATCTAAACTAAATATCCTGCGTGCAAGGAGACGTTCAGCTGGCAGCTAAGCACAGCAAAACAACTGTACTTGAATCTAGGCTTGTGGGAGAATGGCTGTGCTCGTACGGGTTTTAGTCTTAGGATTACAGATTTCACCCCAGCGTCTGACTCGGAGACTCGCCAGGTCTGGAAAATGAGGACAAAGACTACAGAACAGGAAAAACACAAAAACTGCCCCGGCGGCTTCTTTTTTTAGTCTGGAGGTGGGACGGGAACCCCTTCGCTTCCCCTTGCAAGCAAATCTACCCCAGTCTGGACTCCCAGTCTGGACTCCCAGTCTGGAGTCCCAGTCTGAAGTCCCAGTCTGAAGTCCCAGTCTGGACTCCCAGTCTGGACTCCCAGTCTGAAGTCCCAGTCTGGACTCCCAGTCTGGAGTCCCAGTCTGGAGTCCCCGCCTGTCCGCATCTGCAAGAGACAAGTTGGACGGCCCACGACGGCAGCGCGCTGCAGTGGGAGAATAACTCACAGTTGCTTCACCTACCTTGAGGCATGAAGAGAAGGACAGAAAGAGAGACAGGAGGAGGGCGGTGGAGTAAGCTGAAAGTGTCGGGGTCAGAGGCAAAGAAATGGACAGTGTGAAAAATGGGTTGTCTGCTTCTGTTTCGGCTGGTTTGGAGCTAATTAAATATGAAGAAAGGGAATGAGGGAACTCATGAGAAATGAATGAAATGGTTCACTGAGAATGTGGAATGAATGAGCGAGGACTTTGTCCTTCAAGGCAGAAACGGATGAAGCTACCATGAACCCGGATTTTTTATTAACATATATCCTGTCTGATCCACTCTCAGGAGAGTTTACCAGAGAAAGTCTCAATAAAAAGGAGTCACTAAAAAAAAGAAAAAAAAAGAAAAAAAAAAGCTGCTTTTAACTTCACACTACAAACAGCGCGTCTCGGGACCGCGCTTCTTGCAAAACAGGAAATAGTCTATTTTCTTTTTAAACAGTTGCCCACAGGATGCACACATTCTTACAGTTGAGGAGGAAGAGGGCCCGTGGGTGACGCAGTCATGGTTTTCTCAAGAAGGCTCTCGGGCAAAGCGACTGTACGATCCACGTCAAGGAACCCGTCAGGGGTCGTGAGGGCAAAACAAGAAAAATAAGAAGTCGTCACGGCCAAACCCGGTATTCAGTAGTGGCCTCTCGCCGTCTTCACATATTCTGACCTCATTTTCGCTCCAGAAGGACACATCCCAGTAATGGCACATTAGAAACGCAAATGGTGATTTGTGACTCGTCTGCGAGATGGATTATGCGTGCGACACCTTCAGATTTTGTTCCAGTGGTGACTAATGGGGAGCTGATGAAGTGCTGTCTCGCGGCGTCACTTTCCTTGTAAATGAAGTCGAGGTGCAGCTGGACGCCGGGCTCCCGACTGACAAAGTCAAAGTATCCGTATTCTTCAGAGGTCGAGAGAGTCAGTACTTCTCAAGAAGTCCACAGAGGCTCCAACGGGAATTTCATCAATCACAGTCTCGGTCGATTTCCTTTTTAAATCAGCGATCCTGGCTGATCTCTGATTCACCCAGGATACCTCTGCCACTAACGAAAAGGTCACAGCAAATGTACTCAGTGCGCACAGCAGACTAACGGATGTTATCAATCAGCCACGCCAGGTGCGTTTCTCTTCTTCTTCTTTGGAGAAGAAAACCTTCAACGTGCTTCAGAGTTTTCCACTGGCCGCTTTCGTCCCGGGTTTTTTAACAGGTGCTGACCCCGGGAGCACTGGTGCAAAAAAAGAAAAAGAGGAAGTTCGCCTGTAACCTCACTCGGACTAATGTGACGAAGGTTACAGATCTGACACGTGAAACAGAAAAAGATGAGAAAACGGCGCTGACTAAAGACAAGGATCATTGTTTGTGCTTTTTAAAAAGTATGTATGCGTGAGTATGGGTGTGTTGTTGTACATTAGATATGTACGGGTATGTACATCTGATGCATACCTACTTTCTATTCTGACCTGCTACAAGCTACGGTTCGGTAATGCTTACATTATCCCCCCCGGCTTTATGTTGATCCTTTTATATGCAGCCAGAAGCATATATTTATGTAAATTACACATCTTTGAAAGACTTTTTGTTATTGAGAAAGTGAAATACTTTCAAGAAGGGGTCTGTCTCGAGTCTCCTTCGAACACGGGCTTGAAGGAGACACTAAAGAGGAATTGTGGATCGTTATTCCTGTTCATCAAACTACTTCAGCTCAGAAACATTTCCAAGATGCCTCTGGAGTCTGAGGTCCGCGCGTTGACCGGGCCACTCCTACCCAGACATCATCAGCGTCAGGACATTTTGGTGCACTTGGAAATTCATTTTTCCTTCTCTGATGGTTTGTGTATTTTGTGTATTATCGTCTTACGAGCAGAACTTCTTTTTCCCAACATTTCCTTTGCGCTAACTGACGTTCCCGTCTGGAAGTGTCCCTTCCCAAACACAGCTAAGCGTATGAACATTTAATCACATAATCATTCACCCACATTCTGCATGAATGAATAATTCATCAAAAGCTTAAATTAGCAGCTCACTTAAGGTTGTACAACTTAAAAGTGCAAATATTTTGATAAAGCCACTGGAGGCTTCGATAACTCGTGCTGGGATTGCCGTTTTGAAACGGTCTTACGAATATATTTGGCACCTATCAGGGAAGTTGTTGCATAAGGCTTCGGATCCAATGATTCGTTTCTCCCTTTAGAGACGGCACGCTTTTGTTTTTTGTTTTTAAACGATCTTAACTTCTGTGATTTGCTTTCAACATATGAAACAAGAAAACACCACGAAAGCCTCAAAACGCACTCGTGTTGGTTGGAAACACGGAGAAGATCCTGCACACCGAGCGAGACGCTGCCGCCGCCTTACCTCCGATCGCGCTGCACCTGGAGATGATCTCCCACAGAACGAGCGCCATGGAATAAACATCGGCTTGTTTGAAGGACTCGATGTTTTCCAGGTTGATTCTGGACTCCAACACCTCGGGGGCCATGTATCTGGCTGTACCCACCTGAGAGACAGAACACACAGAAGGGGCTTTGTATTACTTATAAGTCCATAATAAGCAATAAAGTGCTGTGATCACATGCCGCACTGTAATTATCAACTGGTTCAGTGTATTCATCAGAGCGCCTTCCAACAGCATCGAGGGCGTTGGAACGCATCAGAGATGCTGCGAAGCAGAGAGTTAGGCCTTTTTCATCATTAATCATTTTCACAGCAGAGCGCAATGTGGCTCTGGCTTATTAGATCAGTATAATGAGTCCATTAACAATCAATCCAGAATATTTGTCTTGTGACGACAATAAAACAACAGTTTAAGAACACTCACAGCACTATTTGTATCAGCAGCGCCCATCTGGACTCGCTGATAAATATGTTTAAAGTGAGTGTATATGGCAGAGCTCCAGACACAGGAAGCAGGGATTTCAGCCATCAGGCTGCTCTCCTGGGGGATCAGTTTCCAGTCTGGGTTCGAGAAGCAGACCCCACTATCTTTAGATAAGGTGTAAAAATGGATTTTTCCAGGTCCGGAGTGGCTTGGATGAGCGATCACACTTACAGGCTCTAGTCCATTTAAAACAGTGTGCTTCGTTTCGTCCAGTGTGAGAATGGCGATTGCATTTTGTCGTGGACCTAAACCTGTGGACCAAGGTGTCAGTGTGAATCGGCTAGAGAAACGCTGGTTTGATCCCGGTGCCGAGAAACCGAAACAGGATCAAAACGCGAGGACTGCATGATTCGGGAATTTCTGCACGACTGACAAGTAAAATCGAGCAGGTACGTCAGTGTGGACAAACGTTCCCTTTCCAATCCAGCGTCATTTGAATTATCCGGTGAGTGGTGAACACAAAGATTAAAAACTAAGAAAAACACCAGAACAATAACCAAACAATGTGGTTGTCATGTAGTAAGACGGGCAGCACGCTGGTATATTCTTCTAGGTTTTGTTTCTACAGAAGACCCGGTGGATAAGAGGGGCGGAAGTTCTTGTGAGGTTTGAAGTTGTGAAAAGAAACCCAACCAAATGGAGAGTATTACGGTTATGGAAGTGAAAGTGTGAAAGAAGCCTTAATTAGGCTGCCACAGGCGAAACTACTAGGGGATGTGCCTTGATACCCTGAGCGAGCTTCCCCACTCTGCACGGTTCTGGTCTGACTCATCTCATAATTATTCATTTTCCTTCCACTGACATGTGTCCTGGACCAAGAATACCTGAGAGTTTTATTTGTTTGTGCTTGTCCTGTCCTCTCATCCCCTCCAACTAGTCCAGGTAGTTAAGAGAGCGGTTTTTTTCCCTCTCCAGTTCTCATTACATGCATGAACAGGACAGTAGATTAAATTAAATTCAAATTCATTACAATCTGGTCCACTTTTAGGAAATGGCATTTAATGAATACTTTTACACTGAATTTGGGTGCATTTAATTAAACTTTGCTTTTTTTATCTGCGAAGTTCCCTGAGATGACTTTCATGATGAATCGGTAAACAAACTAATGGTGCTAAAAGACGACATACATAAGGAGAAAGCGTCTTAAAACCAAATGACGACACCAAATTTGGGATTAGAAAGCCTCACCTGCCCGCTGTTGGCCAGCTCGTCTACAGACAGAGAGTTGTCCAGCCATAGGGCGAGACCAAAGTCACAGAGGCAGCACGTCAAGTCCTTTTTCACGAGTATGTTGGAGCTCTTAATGTCCCTGTGGGCTATCGGCACCTTGTAGCGGCCACAGGGGGTTTGGTCACTGTGAAGGTGTGCGACGCCGCAGGTTAGCGTGCTGCCCAGCAGCCACATGTCGTGCCAGCTGATTATGTGGTGGGTCAGGTAATCTTGGAGGTTTCCTAAGGGCTGGTAAGCTGTGATCAGCCAGTATTGTCTCTGCACTTTCCTTTCTTCTGCTGTCAGGAAGTGAAGCACATTCTCATGTCTCAGATCCGCATCTGAGAAAATTTCCTTCTCATTTTTCCACGAGGCATACTCCTCATACGGGAAAATCTTAACCGCAACCGTCTCAAAGCCCCGCTCCTCCCTGACCGAGGAGCTCTGCTTCAGCTTGGCCTTGTAGACCTCCGCAAAGCGCCCTTTGCCGACGAGGACGTCCAGGTCGATAGGCAGCAGCTCGGTGTTGTGGTTGAGGTTGTTGGCGTGTGTGGAGCTGCTGTCCGAGCCCTCGTCATCCATAATGATGGGGTGATCGCTGAAGTCCAGCGGAGGGCCCTTCTTGCGTTTGTTGCGGGCTTGGCGCTGGCAGTAGACCCGGTAGCAGTAGAAGGAAGCGATGACGACAACGGCCACAACCAGAAGGGGCACCAGGCTGACTAAGATGACTGACATCACCGGGGAATCCGCGACACCTAAAGTCAAATAAACGAGAGGATGAACATGACAACATGAACGCCACTATACAACACTGCACGAACAACTAATCATATACATTTACTAAACAAAACACAACTTTATCCCATAATTAAAACATATCCATATAGCATTGATGTAGTTACTAATAGTTAATAAAACCTATAAAAATAATGTGATGTCCTTACAACTGAGCTACCTGTTACTTCGGTGACCAGAGAGGTTTTTTCTTTTCTTTTCTTTTTTTTTTTTAAATCGCTTTGCTTTTAGGACTTTGAACTACATAACGACGAAAAATCTTGAAAGGATAATTATTAACTCCTTCCTCCGTGTCACGAATAATAAAACACAATTACATTAAGCAAACTAGTGAATCATTTGATGTGACTCAAACGAAGAATGAGCAACTATTATCAACTCCTGTGTTTGTTGCTTCTGCTTTTTACCGACCAGAGCAGACCGAGTCTTCCAGAGAAAACTATTGCTCCACAAATGTCTGCAGCTCTTCTTTTGACTCAGACAAACAAAATGCAACAAGCAACAACTTCAAAACGCAATAAGTAAACTTGGCCTCCCGTATTTATTTAGTCAAACCCTGATTACAGTGATTACTGCTGAGTTCTACTAATTTAACCTGTTGCAGATTATGTCCCCATAGTGGTAAAGTTGTATTTTTTTTTTTTCATACATATCAATTTATGAAGGATGAAGACCAAAGTGGAAAATGCAAGATTGTGTGTACGTGAAGTGTTGTGTGATTCTGGGGACTCTTTGTGTGTTTGTCAACAAAAAGGCACCAAATTGTAATTTAGATGCTTATGAAACAACACTGACGATGAAATGTGATTCTTACTTCTTTATTTTTTTTCTTTTCACCGAGACTTGAGGATTATCGTGCAGCCTGTGTTACTGGACTGCACAGAAGAAGAGCTGTACCCTAAACTTAATCGCTCATTATTGACTTTGGAAAGTTCAGCGGATTAAATCATTTCCCCGAAAGGTTCATTTGATGGCTGTTCTGGAGCTTTGGATCATTAACGACTTTAACAACTGAGCCTTTCAGGATTTGGAAGTGGAGGCACCATTAAGACATATGTATATTCAATTTTGTGAAAATGTATTTCTGTGTAGCGGTACTGGTACCCTTCCCTTTCACAGCTATCTGCATCGGTACAGAACGTACCGAGCCAAATCGCTATTAAAAACAGCCAAGAGGGCTGCAGAATTACTGATAAACCTATGAGTTTTTACTATAAAACTGACAACACTCATTCGTCTTCTCTGGTCGGTTGATGCCCAGCCAACGGGCTCCAGAGGCGGTTTCTTCTGGCGGTACTTCCCGCTGCAAAGCAAAGCCAGATCCAGAGGTACCAGACTCATTCTTTGTATGAGTGTGTTTTTTTTTTTTTCAATAAATATAAAAAAAGATTGTTTTCCCAAAAGTACATAAAAGTAATTGAGATTGTGGCAGACAGTATCAACGTCGATCCAAAAGGAGAGTGATATTTTTGGGACAGCGGCGGAAGGTGACCCTCCCCGTGGAACGTCTTACGAATCAAAGATCTTAAGTTCCCGTCTAGACCACAAATGCAGAAAAATAAAAACAACAGAAAACTCCTGCAAACAGTCAGCCACATATTGTGTCTGGTTGTAGTGCACGTCTGACTCTTATAACTTAAGATACGCTGTGTGCTGAAGCTGCGACGGTTTTGGTTAACGACTGCGCTCTGTTTATAGTTTAGTTTTAGAGGCTGCAGTCATAAAGGAGGACCTATAAAAAGTACATCGCGCAGTAAACAAGAAAACCCCAACTGGTTCCCAGTTCGACTGGTTCTATATTTAAATAGCAGTCTTATACTGCAGTCTTGCACAAAAATGTCTTTGCCAACGGGGTAAGACAGACGTTCTTGACTACAATTCTTAAGATTAGCGAAACAGACTAAAATAGTCTTCTAATTTTATTGAATCAAGACTTTTTTCTCCCTTATTAGACGTTCCTTGTTGCAGTGTAGCTGAAATTATCCGTTCAAGATGTCACAAGAAAATTATTTTAGATGAAAATATGAATCAAGGAGCACTTTCAGGCTGAAACGAGAGGGGCTGGTGGCCGTAGGAGCCATCTCTTTAACCGGCTGGTCAAGCCCTCTGCTTCTCTCGCGCTCTCGTTCCCTTTTTTTTTCCTAAACAGGAAACCACATGTCTGAAACCCTCCACGGAGGCCTCCGCACATAGTTTGTTTTGAGAAGCCATTTGTCACAACAAACCTGTCACTGTGCCTTCCAGACTCCCACAGAGAAGCTCTGGGCAAAACCTTCACGTTGATGTTCAGAAGATTAAATGTTGTGCTCCTATTTTACATTTCAGACAGGAATGTTGCTGGGAAAATTCCTAATGTAGAATTTTCCTAAAGTAAACAGTTGCATATGCTACTTGTAGAGAACTGGATCGATAAGTATTGATGACTAACTAGACACGTGTTGGAACCAGAGACCGTAAACTCTCCTCCTTCGTGTCTTTTGATGGGATTTTACACATCGGCAGTCGAGTTATTGCGAGACGATCAACACAGACAAGCAAACGGATTAAACCTTCGGAGAAAACAGTCCTGTTTATACACTTTTTGTACTCACACACAGTTAAACTTATCTTGGTTTGTCAGCAGGGACCCTATCCACGCTCTCACTTAAGTGAAATTACATTTTTGAAACTCGTCAGAAGCATTTATTCTGCCTCCTCTGCCAACTCCTGTTCCTTCTAAGTCAAACCTGCTTCTATTCACGATTCACTTAAACGCTGATAAACTCGGGAAACTTTTCTGGGATGAAATGGTGTTGCATCACAAGTTAAGCTCCCTTTTTTTTTCTTCTTTTGTTTACATTCAACTCCAGTTAAAAATACTTTACTAATAGAAATAGACAGAGTCACCGCCATTGCCATGCAGCTTGCATTTCCTTCGGCGTCACCTCATCGCAGCGCTGCTCCACTTCAGTCGCTGAGAACATACAGAGGCTGCACAGACATTCTCGAGAGTTTGCTAATGTGTTTCCATGACGTGGTTTGCACTGAGCAGATGCTTTCAATTTGGCTCCCCGTGCAGACCCAGCTCTCGGAAATGTACCCCGGTGATGTTACTGCCGGGACGTCTTAGTCAAAATACATCTGATTCCAGGGAAAATATTGCGACTGGAGGCTCCTAAACCTGTTTGTAATCACGTGTGTGGAGAGCATCGCAGTGCACAGATGTTAGCGCTCATGCATGACACCGAACATGACGAGCTGTTGGGAACTGCTATAAAATATCAGTTCTCCCACAACTATGGTGAAACCATGTTAGACGGTTATGAGGATGATAAACTGCTACTTCTAGTCATTTAAAAAAGTAAAGAACAGGCACATAGATAGGCCAAGATATTTTACAACCTTTCGAGGGACATGATGGTATTGTGTGAAGAAAAGACTGAATTATCATGTGTAATGTGCCTGAGGTGATGTGTAGTTAAGCGGAAAAGAATGACTAAAAACAAAATGTAAAAAAACAAAGCATGATTAAAATCATGAAAGTGTTACTCAGAAAGTGGTGGCAACATATTTGCATAAAATTTTCAAATCAAACTGGCTGCGCATGAGGATGTAATCTGACTTTTTACCAAAAGGTGTCGTAAAACTTAGCGCGGTAGTCTCTGTGGACCGTTGCTGATGGATGAATACAAAACATATAGTGTTGTTACCTCTGTGAAAAGGCCGAGGCGACTTACTTGGCTTAAAAAAGATTTTGTCGTTGCACTCTTCCTCAGTGCAGGTGCACATGAAGAACTCGGAGTCCATGCCCACATACTCCTTCATCTCACACTTGTTGTTGTCGTAATCCTTCAGGACGAGGCCGTGCAGTGGCTGAGCTGGGTTGTGGCACATCGTATCCAAGGTGACATTGTCGTCATGTTTCCTCCTTGGAATCAGAAAAACACAGAAAGTTAAAAAAAAAAAAAAAAGCCGTCATTTATGGATTAAGTTAGATTCGTACTCTTTCCTACACTTATTTTGAAAAAATACATATTAACGTGTTCTACTTCGTGCAAACGGAGTATTTTTCCAGTACTGCAGTTGTATATGTCATATTGGCCTCTTCAAAAAGTGCACAGCCTCAGTATTATGTAAATGACTGCAACAACGGGGTTAAAAACACAGGAAAAAGTTAAAAACAAAAAAAACCCAAATGTGGAGAGATTGTGAATTCCTGCTGAGCAGTGAGGACTGAACAGTTCTGACGGGCCGTTAAAAGCAGAGCTGCTGTCCACTATTCTGCCATTAGTTTTGTGCCAACCTCAGCCAGTAACATGCACGCTACATCGCAAATGTAATGAGAAACAGCAGCGACGCCTTAAGCTCTTAACACCAACTCAAATCGGCTTCCTGCTGCTTTTCGCAGTCAGACGTGATCGAGATGGATGGTTAGACGCCCGTGCACTTTCATATTCCAACCACCTGTCTCGAGCAGAGTGACAAAGCGTTGAAATGGAAAGGTCACCCTGAGAGAGAGAGAACGTGTGGCGCTTCAGGGGGAAAATGATGCCGGATTTCTTCGTACATGCACGAAGGATGATTTGGGATTGTAAATAGTGTCACCGATTTAGAACAGAAACCAGCATCCGTGTATAGTATTGTATTTTATTTGATATTTTTTTGCCTACTCTTCTGTTTTTGTAAAAATTTCCCCTTGTGGGATCAATAAAGTCCCATCTTATATCTTATAACTACATTGAACTATGACTTAAAAGTGAACTTCCTCTCAAAACTGTTGAATTTATAAAAACAGGAGTGCGGTTGGTAAAGTTACACCTACCAAATAGTGACACAGACGTCGTCGTCTTGGGGACAGATGGCAGTGATGTTGCAGTCCACCTTGCAGCTCCCTTTTCCAGGACAGCTGGAAGCCTCCAGGTCACAAAACCGGCACAGCCTCTTTATTCTCATGATACTGGCCTCTGGAATAAGAGAAAGTGGGGGTGGGGGGTGGGGGCGACATAAAGTACACTTTGAGCCACCAGATGGTTTATGCTGACGTTACATAGCCAAAAAAAAAAACAACAAAAAACCCATCTCTACAAAGACTTTCACGATGATTGATAACAGGAATATTATGCATTAAAAGCAACTAGAAAGTTATCTTTTAATTTGCTCGGGGAAATGTCTGGAATTTGCCTGTACGTAGGAACAGATACTTATAAGAACCACATGAAAATCTAAAGTATTTCATCCTGAGAGGGTGGAGACCCCCCCCCCCCCCCCGCCCCGTGAAGTCTGCCTTTGGCCTTGTTCAGACTTGACTTCGCCAGCTCGCATACCCGTATCGCTGAGACGGACTGAACCGTGCGACGGATGCCTGTGGCTTTGATAATCAGCTCAGCAGACAACTGCCAGACAGGAAAGTACAACAAACAAAGTGAACAAGGATGCGTCTTTTTCTTTTTTGGTTTTTTTGCAGCGAGGTCTTTAATTTGTCATCTCTGTGAGTCATCCCTCCCCCCACCCCGTCCCATTTACAAAGGTGCTCTGCCAACAGTCAACTGGAATGAGTGTGTGCAACCTTTTGTAGACGGTACTTCTACAATTTGTTCTTGCAGTAAGACGCCTTTAATAATGATCAGCAGAAAAACATAAGAACGAGACGCGGAGAGACCAAGAAGGTCAAGAACCTCTTCTTTTAATTTCCTTTTTTCTTTCTAGAAAGGAATCTTTCCCACCGCATCAAAGCACGAGTGCCTCGGAGAACTGTAAATTATTCAATAAAAATAGTTCCAATTTCTCCAGACTGATGTGGAGTGAATGATTGATGCTTCTTCAGGACAATGCCTCAAGTTATGTCACGTGTACGTGCAAAAAAAAAAAAAAAAAAAAGGTGTGTATGCAGCGAGATAACACACACACATGCCGAATATGTGCACAGGATGTGGATTTTTTTTTTCTCTGTCTGTCAGACAGTACAACCCATGACAAATATGCCTTCTCGCACCTTTATTTCCACTCACATACTCCGGTTTACACACTATCAGCGGATTTTTCCCCCCCCCAACGGCCAATGAGGAGAAAGGATTTTGTGTTAACCAGAATAGATGATCACATGGTTGAGAAATAAGCCGTTTTCGACCGGGAAGTGTAAGTGAAAGCATTGTTCTCAGCAGTCGAATGTCTTCACGCCAACTTGATAGAACGATGCTGTGCATTAGTCATCTTGACCTGACACAGGTTCACCCATGACGCAGGGCGGGGTCAGACCTGTGGCTTGTGGGCGCACGGTTACTGTACTACACGCTGTGGTGGAAGAGGAGCTCTTTTGAAGCGCGGTATCGCAACGGCATCCTGAGCGAGACACTTTCACAAGACGCTCTCAGGAAGTCGCTGACTGCCTGCTGTTTTCTGGGCCTGCCACAACTAACAGGCTCCCTTACAAATAAAAACATGCAAACATTACATTCCAACTCCAGACTGAACTATGTGACCGAGCAAAAGTTCTGCCTAGAGGTCTGAAGGGGTGTTTTGAAGCAAATCAGCATGGAAGGGCTACAGTCCGTGCCTGACTGCTGGTGGTGGGAAGGTGGTGGAGCCGAAGTAATTATATCATTAGAGTAGCTCTTCTGAAAGGGCATGTCATTTAAACCCAGGAGGCGGGCTAGGGAAGGGATGAATAGTAGTAATTGTCACCTAGGGCTACATTTAATTGCAGAGAAGGGGGAGGAAAGGGGATTAGGAGCAGCCAAAGCCACTTGGTGCCACTGGGGCTGAGCGAGACAGATGAAGGTAAAGCACTGTCTTCCTCATGGGAAGGAGGTGGGTTGGTGGGCGCGTGGGGCAACGCACCTGGCAGCAACATGGCTGCACATCAAAGATGAACCTAAATCGAGATAGAAGAGCAACGACAAACAACAGGTGACGTCTGAGATTGTGGCGCGGCGATAACAGAAACATGTTACGCCTTCTTTCGTTTTACAGGCCGATGCAATTCCCTGAAGTCTGCGGCCGTTTCGGTTTTACAGCACCCGGTTGAAGCGGTCGGCGTCCGCATCGAAAAAAAGAGTTTCCAAGAGTTAAAGCAACTAAAAGGTGTATTTTTAGATGATGAGGGGTTGGGAACCTTCTCTAGGGATCAAAGTGACAGAGAAAAGAAGCGGTTTTGAGTTGAGAGTATTTGCTTGCATAAGAATGACAATTAATGTTAACACATAGGAGGTATGTTAAAGTAAATTGCAATGTTTTGCCTCTGACCAGGTTAAAAAAAAAAAAGGCCTTTCACTGCTAGAAGTAGATCAGTAGTTAGGCGAGTGTTCGAAACAGAGACCGTGAACCCCATTCGGGTCATTCGACAGCCGTTTCCATTAAATTGGTAGTCAACTTGTACGAGCTTATGAATCTGAACTAACATGAACTGCCACTTCCCTGCTAAACAAATCTTCTGTTCTGACTCAAGACTGCTTTGATTCACGTCATTTGGTCTCTGTTAAGGTTTACACTTCTTACCGTTCAACAATATAATTCACTTCCTCTGCTGCTGGGTGGGTGTGGGTTTAAAAATAATCTGCCCTATAGCTTTGCACTACCCTCTACAGAGGTACGAGAAAAGCAACAAGACGTGAAAAGATGGAACTCAGATTAGGAAACTAGATAAGTCCATTGTGATCTGGTTCTGAAGCCATTCCTCAACATGTGTACTCGTGTTCTCTGGTACGTTTGTTAGTCAGAGCCAAGTTTCTGCATCAAGTACGACCAAGAACCCCAGACTTGTTCTGGTGCCACCCAGTTTATCCAGGATGAGTCCAGTCCAGGCGTTTGTAGACTTCAGATCTCAGAAAGCATTTTGCATCAAGTTAAAGCAGAATAAAAAATAAAGAGTGAAAATTAAAGTTATGTAACTTGTGTTGTGTAACACTTTTTTTTTGCAAGAATATAGTTCAAATAACTTCATATTTTTGTCAAGTTAGACCTATTTTAAAACTTCCTCAGATGTTTTCAGAGTTGTATTTTTTTTCTGTCGTTTCCACAGGTTTTTTTTAATGACACAGCTGAAATATAAAAGCATAAAGCCCATTAACAACGCATCACATAAAGTAAAGATTATACATGCTTTTGCAATAGGAGTCCATGATCCATTCTGAGTTGTATTACGTACGTGTGTGTACATGTTCATTCCCGATTCGAAATAATTTGAGCAATTTTGGAATTCCTGACGTACATATTCATTCCATTCTGAGTCATATTTGTGTCTTTAATTTTTTTGCTGAGTTAAATGTACATGTTTTTTGATAGTCTACTAGTTGAGCTGTGACGCCATCATAGTAACATTGTACAACACTGCTGCTCCAACTGCAGAAGTCCAAACTACATTCCCGAAAGTGCGTTCTCCCGAGTCATACTTGCCAAGTATAAACTTCCAAGTACATAGGTCCAAACCAAAATGGCAAAGTGACATAGAAAAGACACTTAAAACTACAACTACACAGTCAACTAAACAACATTTTAATTTACTAAAAAATAACAAGGTGAAAAGCTGTAATTTGTGACATATCAGATGAACTAAACACAGTTTATTTAATTAATTTTTTTATTTATGTATTTTAGACTACCTAAAGGCAATAATGTGCCAACAGCATTTAACCACAATAAGCAACAACAAAGAAAAAAAGACATCCACTGACTTCCTGTGTTTGGTGGGAACCTGATGTACCTGGACTTGAGAAACAGCTTGTGATGTCACAAACCTGCAACTCTGAATGGCTCAATCAATTATGTTTTATTAGACTAAGATTATGTCAAACTAATCGACAAGATTGTTATGATTTTTGCTTTGATAGCCACTTTAGACAAAAACGTACGCCCCTCCCCCCCTAAAGAAAACAAAACAAAAACAAAAACTAAAATTGTGTCCTTTAACACTGTGAAGCGACGTTAATGTTCATTATAGGTAACAGGCTGCGCGCTCTGCCCGGTCTGGACTGTTAGTGTTATAGTTTTGCGTGTTTTCCGTGTTTCTTTTTAAGAAAAAGGGGCAGTTAAAGACGCTTGTGACTATTTTACAGTTGTGGTACAAATAAAAAGAAAAAAGCAAAGAACAGCCCTCGGCGGTGTGTGAGGGGTTCTCCGGAGGTTCGCGTGGACTCACCCGCCTCCTCCAGCAGGACACTACCGAACAGGATCGTTCCACACCAGAAAGCGGAAAACCGACGTAGCTCCATTTACAGCGGCACTGAGCGCTCCGATCCTTATCATGAATTACCGACGCGTTGACTGCCGGTTGATGTCCAGACTGCGCGGACTTTCCTCTGTCCGCCTGTTGCTCTCACGGCTCAGGGAGGAAGAAGCCGCAGCAGAGTAAACACGGCCGCCAGGACTGGCCCTATATGACTCACAGTATGTGCGCTTTTCATCAGACAGGAAATCTTCGGAGGGGTTGGACAGTTTTTTTTTTTTTTTCTTCTCAGTCATGCTCGTGTGGCTCGTGAGACTTGAACCATGTCATTAAATGGCTCAGACTAAGCAGAGCAGGACTAGAAATGACATGCTCTAAAATTACTCCACCAGAGGCTTCACCTATAGACTGCATGCATATGCAAACAGCCACATTCACTTCAGAGAAGTCAGCTGCAAAGATTGATCACGAAGTTGTAATTTTCATATAAATAAAACAACCTCAGTCTGTTTAAAGGAGAGTTCCCTCCTTCGTGTTCTCCCCTGTCGAGGCTTGTAGTTTGTAAAGGATGACATAAGGAGCAGCCAGAGTCTCTGCACATCTCAGTTGTTTTTATTGAGGACACCGAGGTCAAGTCCACCTTAACTCCAATAAATTACCTGTCTATTGCCAGAGTCTTGCAGACACGTGGTTTTTCTTTCTCTACATGCTCGAGCTGTGATGTCAGTTTCAGTTCCGACCCCGTGACCCTGGACCCCCTAACTCTGCTCATAACTCTTGGCACAGGACTCGCACTCCTCTCACTTCCAGCTCACTCAGCCTTCTCAACTACTTTTGTGTTTAAGGGTATATATTTCAGAACTTTGATTACTCCACCGTATCGAACTTTGAGGCACATTTTTGGAAGAGAATTTGTTTACTCCAACAACTAGCTTCGTTTTCTTTTCTCTCTCCTTTTTGGTTCCCAGTGAGTGGGCGTGGATGGTTGTGTTTATGTCTGTGCATTTTTGTGCAGCGTGCAGCCACTCGGCGCTGCAAAGCCAAGCCACAAGGTGGAGTTCCTACAGCGCTCCGAGCCCAAACCGGCCCGTTCCACACTGACCTCAGCACATATGCAGGTCACAACATCCTGCTCGCTGACCACAACGTTCAAACAAAACTTTATAGCTTTATCTGCTTCAGTTCAACAGGAAACGCATGCAGCACCAATGTTCAAGCGTCTGGGGAGGCTTATTTAAATAGGACCATGTGCCTCTTTCTGTTACTTTTAGCTTCTCCTCCTGCGCAGGTTTCTTAGTGTTGCTCTGCTTTTGTCCCCACCCCCCACAAGCGCAGATAAACAAGCGCCATTCAAACATCTTGAGTGGTGTTATGCTCAATAGCAGGTGTTTGGCGTTCCTGTAAATTGCTCTGGTGGAGCGAAAAGGCAAACAGAGCAACCTGATGAGAAATCTGTGGACACAGGCCTTGAGATCACACGGAGGCAAGAACGCATCCCGTTGCTGAACAGTACAAAAGACATCAGTCTCTTTGTTTAGGGTACGTACATGCCATGCAAGCGCTTTTCTTTCCCACATTCTATGTTAAATGTTAGATTGATTGTACAGTGAGAAACATACACATCTGAAGGTTAACAAAGTTGTATGTGAATATTCCACGATGGTTGTAAACAGATGATACCAAAGAGAAGATAGTAAAAAAAAAACAAAAAAAAACCTGACTAATATAGGGCCTTATCTCAACTGTCGAGCTTTGTGTGATGACTCATGCAGGAACGTCGAAGAGCCTCTGGTAAAACCATCCAGGATGGCTGCAGAACTGCCAGGAACCGTCGATTTTTGAGTTTTTACTGCAAAACAAAAAAATAGTTATTCACCGGTGCTTTCACTCCACTGCACCTCGCTTTGGGTTTCCTGTGCTGACTCTAGTCTGGTTGGTATTCTGCCAGGGTCACATGCTTTATGTCTCCGATTGGTTGCACATCTATCTAATGGTATCCATACGCCATTTCCACTGTGTCAATGTGAACCTCCCAAACAAATCAAAGGCGACTCCAGAGGAGCCAGATCAAAACTTTGTATTAAAGAAGAAAAAA
Organism: Xenentodon cancila; assembly: GCA_014839995.1. NCBI lineage: Eukaryota > Metazoa > Chordata > Actinopteri > Beloniformes > Belonidae > Xenentodon > Xenentodon cancila. Next base: position 8,715,084 of record CM026217.1, read on the forward strand.
AAAAATAGGATGGGTGGCCAGGCTAGAGGGGATCAGTCCAACGCCTAAAGCTTGAAACTGGCTTGTCTAACAGGATATTGCTTCAGAAAAACAACCGGAACATTGCAACAGAAACAAAAGTTTTAAAACGAATACCAGCCGCGCTGAAGCGAGGCATGGGTGAGCGCCAATCGAGCAACACTAACTGCAGCCTTCAGGTCCTCGGGGTTCTTCTCACAGGTCCCAGTGGAGGTGAGGGCAGTCAGTGCAAAAGGGAGCAGGACAACCTGAAAGGGGGTTTGGTCAGTGGGAGCTGGTTGTTGTGTGGACAACGAGCTGAAGGCCATTTACCGATTATCCCAACTAGTCTGGTGCAGAGTCAGTTTTAACGCCCAGGGATCAGTCGATGAGCTGCAGTTCTAGTCTAGTCTAGTCTAGCAACACGTAGACCGTCGATACTAATCATCCGACAGGACTGGAAGTGGTCTACATGTTCAGAAACCGATACGGAGAAGAAAATAAAAAGTGTGCAGGGCGTAAAAACGGACAAAGCTGTAATCCTGTCCAATTCACCATGCACCAGTTTTCCTGTTTGCTCCCACCAGCTAAACTAAAGATTTATCTGCCATTTTGCAGTGTGGCGTCGTAGATCAAGTGGAAAAAGGTCAGCACTAACAAGCCGCCCTAACGGCCCTGTGTGTGTGTGGACTTTTATTGTTTAGTTTCCCCTTCTCAAAGCTCCATATACTCCTCCACACACTGGACCACGTGTACAACGCCTCTCAGTTTCTGTCGGGGTGTTTTATCCTGAGGATGAGGCAGATTTTGTCTCGGGTGATGTTAGGATTTCCTCCAAGCATGATAGCCAGAAGCCTACGTTTTCAGACACTCCTGCCACATATGGAATGACAACAAACTTGCGTCTTTTTTCTTTTCCCTTTTATTTGTTGCCGTAGTATTTCTTGGCTGACTTGACAAAGGCTGAATGTGGACATCCGCGTATTTGTATTACCTTCTGGATGTGTTTGTTTTCCTCTGTCTATGTGGGAATCGTCTCGGCATGACGGGTTCGAGTTCTTATGATGGTCAAGTTTGCATTTCAGAGAGTGCTGTGTGTCAAAACGTAGATATTGTGGCGGTTTTCAGTACGTCTCCGTGTTGGTTTTTCCTCAGTGTGCACAGCACAGTCCAAATAAGCAACTAGCCATGTTTTGGATCCTCTCCGGTGAGTACGATGTCGCCGCCTAGTCAGCGCGTGTGTTCAGTGAAGGTCTCTGGTTTTTTATTTGGATTTTCAGTTTGGTGTGATCCACATATCTGACACAAAGCCTCGCTGTTGTTCCCTTGTAGGAGCTGAGTGATCTGCTTTCCGCTTCCTCCATGTAAATGTTGGCAGCAGTGGAAGAAATTGGAGAACTCGAGGAAAATCCACGTCTGTCTGTGAATCTCGTCCTTGTCTTGGAAACGGGTGAGGCAGTCGTCCAGCGGGCCACAGATCCTGTCTGGAGTGAAACCGGTCCCACCTTGCTGCAGCTGTTTCCTGACGGTTTCCCGCTACCTCAGATGTACCTTTGTATGTGGAAAGTGAGATGACATCAGTCGGCACAAACGTTTTATCTGGAACCCTTTTCCAGTGTTGGAGTTTGTTGACTAAGGCCGTGGAGTTCTGCCTGTGATGTGGAGTGTTTCCAACCGGAGGCTCTAAGATGATGGAGAGATGATTTGCACTGACGTAGATGACTTGATGTCGACTTGATGATAGGGCCGAGTGGCTCTCCATCTCTTTGTATCTTGGGAAAATACGCATATATTCATCCATGCATGGTGTGACCTGCCAGGAGAAACTCTGGTCACTTACTCTTTTTAGTTATTAACTTTTTTTCTTATAGCTGCATGTTGGATCCTTCTGCAGAGCCATGTAACATCTAATAGCCATGTTCTTCCATTGTAGAGATCAACAAGTTGTGTTGCACATCTTCCTGGTAAAACGATGATGCTCTGGGCTCCGCAGAGGAAGATTGCTGCCTTTGTAACCGGTGGGATGTTAAGTTGGATGCAGATGTTTCTGCATGGTAAAGGGATGATCATCCTTAGGTGTTCCGCTTCCGTTTTAGTCATCCCACTGTTCCTCGTGGTGATAAAGTAGCAGTGCTGAGATCCACCGCTGGTAGCTGTTGTGGACATGTGGCAAAGTGAAGTCCTGTGGCTAAAACATCTGTCTCTGGTAGGCTGAGCTCCTCGTCTTAGAAGTTTCTATCCTGCTTTAAGCAGATCTTCCATCCCTGATTTTCTCCAGACTGCTAAAATTACCGACGTGGTCCGTGTTGTGATCCACAAACAGGAAAATCTATAAACGTTAGATGTGTAATCACATGCAATATTAGCAGTGTGGTTTATATGCTGAAAAATGTCTGTGGCTTGGCTCATATTGGGAAAAAAAATGATAAAAAACAAAAAAGAAACCCCAAAAAAACAGACCACTTAAGAGCAGAATCTCTGAAAACAGATCTGTAGCTCATTATAATGACACGAGAAGCCAAGTTGCTTTACATTTTACAGCTCACAACATTTCCTCTCTCATTATTAGGATATTACAGTGATTTTTCACTCTGGAGGAAACCGGAGTTCATTATAGCTCAAAAGAAAAAAAAAAACCTTGTGGGTTTATACCTTAAATACACTGGCACTAAAGAGTCGGAATGAGAACCTTTTGACCTTTTTGAGTAATTTTTTTATAACCCTTTGTCCTTACATTTTGGCAGCAGTTTAGTTCAGTCAGTTTTGGAGAGATGAGGTGCAATGATGTTAAAAACAAAACATAAAAAAAACCCAACGGAAATAAACAACCATGAATTATTTATTGCTGTGGTAATTTTTTATCAACATATTGATATAGTTACTTGTTATCACATAGTTATGTGGTGACTGACACCTGCTGTTCTGGTCATGATATACTGTATATGTTATGTGTCAGTATTTTAGCAGGATGTTCAGTATAAAACCTCAGATGTGTGTGTTTGAGTATATATATATATATATATATATATATATATATATATATATATATATATAAATCAGGTTAGCTGTGGTAAAGACAGCACTCTTGCATTTTTTTCTTGTTGCACGCACTTTGCCAGAAATACTGGAGGTCAGCGTGTCATGCATGTGGGTTTATGTGCAGACAAACTCAAAATTAGTGGCGCAGCACATGCTGAGCACAATGAACTGGCAGAGTTTTCTTGGTATCACAACAGCCTTCCTCTGTCTTCTCCCAGCATTCATCAGATGCTGCGGAGGAAGGGAGAGTTTACTCTACAAGCTCCAAAGGTTACAACCTAGTATCGCAAGACTGTTAGGGCTATTGTTCTCAGGCTGAGAAAGAATAGATGTCCAAAACTTTGCCAATACCTTTCTTTTTTTTTTTTTTTTTTTTTTAAGTAAGATGAATCCTATCGGGGGAAGCAAACATGTGAACAAACACGCCAGCATGTGACTCTCCTCTCTGGGCGACGGGTAACATCCTGTTTTTTGTGTAGTCATGAAGCAAAGTGAAGTCAGTCATCTGAAATGTAACCAACACATATATGCTTATCTAATCCGATGTTATGTAAGGTGTGTAGATTGTACAACTTTGTGCTTTGCTTTAACCATCAAGTGGACAGACTCCACCATCTCCTCTGTGATTACTTGGGAACCACCTCTTTGTGTAGAGAATAATATTGACCATCAATCATTTCCAGTGGCTTCTACCACAGATTTAGCTTCAAGGGGGATTTCGCTGTTACTCTCATCCATGTAACTACTTCTGTGGTTACGCATAGCAGGGAGAAGATAATAAAGATGTGGGTCACGACATTCACCAAAGCCACGTTACAGCGAGTGGGTAATATAAGCACAGAGATTGGAAGATTATATTCTCCCTAATGTGGAACAAGATACAGTTGCGTACACCCCTCCTGTGTTGTGAGAGTGGAAATGGAGTAAATCAAAGAATTTCGTCCATACTAAATTGGAAATAGGATGCATTGCCAAAGATGATCCCTGCAGCAGTGAAAGCTGCGTGAAACTTAATATTTCGTGTTTGCAGAAACATGCTGCATTGAATCGGTTGTCAAAAAAAAACAACATTTTGGAAGATGAACAAGAGGACTAACTATTAGTGCCACAACACAGTGCATAAAACAATACAGATTTAAGGGGAAAGTGTCACAATAAAGTTTAAAATCAATGTAATAATGAACAAGCAGGGTGTGATGTTTACCACCTTTACTAGACACATTTGCTTTGAAATAGATTCTGCTGAGGTAAACTGGCTCTCAGTGAAGAGACCAAAATAAACTCTGGCTAAGCTCAAAAAAGACTTTTTCTAATGGGCAGATCTTAATTTGGTTTCAGGAATCAATAGTGCTTTTTGAGTTGATTCAAAAATAGTCTGTAAATGCAGTTCATAGTCGACCCTACAGCTTGGCCAGAATGTTTGGCTGGAAAGATCTCACATCGATGATGGGAGTATTGGATTGCTAAAAAGTAAAGTCTTCTCCAGCACATTCCTAAGATTCCCGACCAGATTAAGGTCTGAACTCTGCGGTCACCAGTGCACGTGTGAAGATGATGTCTCATGCTCCCTGAGAAACTTTTTCACACATGTGGCACAATGAATCGTGTCATTGTCATCTTGGAACACATTTGTGCCATCAGGAAGGGGGGGAATCCAACTACAAAACCTGTAATTCAGCATAAACGGGATCATTCAGCCGACTTAAATGTTCTTTGCTGATCACGGAGCTAACCAACTGAAGCAACGTTTCTTGTCCTGATGCACACATTGGTCTGAAACAGAATAAATCTGGTCCAGAGTCCAGTCTTTATGCTCTCTGTTATCCCTCATGATGTTTGGAGGTCTGTAGCGATCGACTCTGCAGAAAGTTGGCGACCTCTCCACACTATGCTCCTCAGCATCCGCCGACCGATAGTTTACGTGGCCTAACCACTTCGTGGCTGAGTTGCTGTCGTGTCCAAACACTTCCATGTTCTTATAACACAGCTGACAGTTGACTGTGGAATATTGAGGAGCGAGGAAATTTCACGACTGGATTTGTTGCACAGGTGGCATCCTCACATTCGCAGATACCACGCTGATCTACTTATCAGTTTCCTACAGCATTCTTCCCTGACTAATGGAGAAGACCCTGCGATCCTCAAGCTCCTTCTTGAGGCAGTACCTCACCCCAAACCTGGATAGGGAAGATCTCACCTCAATAGTACAGAGAAGACCATGTCCTCTGCTGAAAGTATGGATGGACACCACATCTGTCTTCAAAGATGATGGTTCACCAGTCTTTTCAGGTTTTAATAATATGTTGGAAAGTTCTTAAGCCAATTTAGTAGTTTCAGAAATCTCTTTTTTATGTTTCCTCCTCTTCTTGAAACAGATATTTGACCATAATGAAGCAGTAACATCTTTTCAACAAGCGTAGGACGTGTCTTCTGGCTGTTCAAGGGACTATGCTGCCTCTCTTGTCACTTACTCAACAACCTGCTAAAAGCTTAGGTGTGATTTTTGATAGCTCTTTTACATTTGATAAACAGATTGGTTCAAAGTGAAGCCCTACTTGCCCTGTGAGGGGTTTCGAAAGACTGATACATGCTTTTATAACTACAAGACTGTCAAGTCAGGTCAAAATGTATTTATATATCACATTTATAACAAAGAGTTGACCAAATATGCTGTTAAATTGCACAGATAAAACAAACAATATTGACATTGAATATTAAACTAAGAAGAATTAACCTGATGCAATAAAAGACTAAAATCACAGCAACATAAGCAGTAAAACAGTGTTTGAACAAGACTTGATCATCGTAACTGTTTATATGTTGGTTGGGACCAGTCATCTATTCGTTGGCGGCAGTTGGTGCAAAATGCTGCTGCGGGCCTCTTAACTGGGACCAGGACATGAAAGCATGTCGCTCCACCGCCTTCCTGCAGATTTTATTGATCGTATTTTAGCTTTTAAATGGGTCGGCACCACCGTATTTGCTTGACCTGATTCGAGTTCATCCTCCTGTGCGAGCACAGAGGTTTTCCAGCCAGATGGTCCTTGATGCTCCCGGATCCAGACTTAAAAACATAGGTGACCGAGTGGGTTACGTTGCTGGAATCTGAAACAGATTACCATCATAAATAACTCCTGAAACTCCTAAAACTGCTGCTGCATTCAAGTCTTTACTCAAAACTCATCTATACCTGTTGGCCTTTAGTTCGAGCTGAAAATCAAGATCTGGTACATACTTCGTTTACTTTGCTGTGTTTTTATATGTTAATTCTTGTTGTCTGCGTGTGCAGCACTTTGGTTGGCAGTAGTTGTTTTTAAAAGTGCCATTTAAATAAATCAGACTTGACTTGAACCAGCGAGAAGCTCCTTCCTGCTTCAGTTCGGGGTAAATCACTTGTTTCCAGCTGAGGCATATTAACTGCAATACTTAACCGGCAGGAGGCTGTTTTCATTAAAGCGGCGTTGATGATTTGTTTTTTGTAGTCTGAGTACAATGACAGCGTAACCTTTATTTCACCGTATTTATCAATACAATCAGTTTGCCTGTACTTAGTGCCATGAAAGTCGCTCAGCGTGCTCATTCATTTCTAAGTGAAGACCGCATGGATGAGCGTGAACGACTGCAGTTCATGTGCTGCCTGACAGTGTTTGGTGACATTAATATTGTCGAGGAAGCTCCAGAACACAAGGTTACTACTTCCAAGGTTCAGAAATTTGCTCTTGAATATGTGTGTTTTTTTATGGAGTGGTGTGTTGTTTTTTTTTGTCAATAGTTTTTCATAGATTTTTTTTTTAAATAATGTGCACGTTTTGATAACAGTAGTCCAATAATATGATGTAGGCACATATGACAGTTCCTTCCTCTTATATGTATCAAAAGGATGTTAAATAAATCAAACGGGGTTCCTTGGTGTGACAAATGCATAAACCTGTGGCAGCTTGCAGCACCGATTGATTCTCTTTCAGCCCATTATTTGGACAAAACAGTCACTGTTGTCTTTACCAATATTCTGTTTGTTTGACCCCCCCCCCCCCCCCAAAAAAAAAAAAAAATAAAAAAAATAACCTGCATCAAACAGCTGAAGGTTTGAATAATTCATCGTCTGCTTGTAATGCAGGTTTGTAATGTTTTTTTTAACAAACAGCAGAATTTCTGAATACAAGTGACTCTGTATGAAGATATTTATATACGTATTTATGTGTAGCTGTGTGAGGATGATGAATGAAACTATTAAGTAAATATGTATCTTTGTAACTAACTTCTGCAGACATCACCGTCTATTAATTAAGAGGCTACAAAGATTTAGGAGAAGTGATGTCAATGATTCAGAGAAGGGTGAACTATAGTTTCAGTTGATGCTGATTAACAGCCAGTTGATGTTGGTTGTGGCTTGACTGAACAAAGATTAGGTCTTAGCAGCTCGTCATAGGCCAGGCTCTAAAAGCACCTCAGCAGAGCGAGTCCAGTGGTCACGGGTTCCCAAGAAACCCCCTTCAGCAAACACTCGACGGTGCTTGATGGTGTTTGATGGCCACATCCTCCCGGGCCTCAGCGGCTGCATGTGTATTTACAAACATCTGCAGATCCCCCTCGATGAGACCAAAGCTGCACTTCCCATGGGAAAAGCTGTGCCGAGATGGAGATGAAACAACATTCCTGGCAAACAACGTTTCCATGGTGCGAAGAGCAACAGACAGTAGGATAACGCCTCACACTGAGTCCTCCTCACCCAGAAGGGCTGTTTGGCACTTGGAGAAGTGAAGAATGTTAAGTCAGAATTTAAAAATATATGAAAACTTTTTCATTGTCATCGTTTGATCTGAGACGGGCAGATCTAGGAGTTAGCTGCCGTGAACATGCAGGTCCGCAAGACCCCTGAAACACTTCCATGCTTCCTGCGACCGCAGAGTGGAGTGGGTGGGGGTGGTGGGTACACGCAGGGTGTGCCAGCACAGGAAGCAGCACTCATCCTGTGCCACCTTCTGCTCTTGTTGGAGGCAGGAAATACCAACATGACCCGACACTGATAAGAGCGAGGAGCTGAACCGTGGCCACGTGGTAAACACTGCGAGACAATAGGAGAGTCATATATTCTGTGTTTATGCAAGTGCAAGAGAGAGGAAGAGAGAGGCTGACTTGATTGGTTTTTGTTTGCAATGCTGGTAAAGCTGTACCTCATATGTCATTAAAAAAAAAACAGAAAAGGGAGAAGGGCGAAGCCGACACTGACAGCACAAGAAACAAACCCGACTCTGTTGTGGAAACTGTCAAGATTGTGTGCAAAAGAAAAGCCAAATCAAACGGTGATGAAAGGGCAAACAAACACCAACATAAAACTGGCAGGAGAAAGAATGAGCGCAAGAGAAAGTCTGAAACAACACTGAGGATCCAGGAAACAGCGAAGACTGAATGGATTTATGAAAGCAGAGGTTACAATTAATAACAGAACTCAGAAACAAAACTAAACAGAATCCACAAAGAAGAAACGGCTTCAAAAATACGGCACGAAAAGAGAAACAAGGCCTGAAAACGGTCCTGGTTTGGGATTCTTTCTGGAGGTTTTGGGCATCGCCTTGTCTGTCAGGCCAAAAACACGAAAAAGCAAAAGATGTGTATAAAAAAAGTAAAAATGTATAGTGGATCTTTAAACCATGAAACCTAAAAGGCTGTGCGCCCTAACGTGTAAACCAACGATTCGGACTAAACCGCTGTTTTTTTCTCTAACCAGTAACCGTTTACGGAGCAGCCCAAGTGAAAATCTGCAGTGCCTGACTGAACTGAGTGATCTTAACCTGAACTTGACGGCCTGTGGGTAGCACAAAGAACCCTGCTCCACCATCAGAAACAAAAGTGTACAAAAATGAACAATCATGGGAGATAAGCGTCGGTAAAAGGTTCTGCAGTAGACACTAAAGTCACTTTTCTAAAGACACCTGTTACCTTATTTAAGTTCTTGGATCTTATGGATGAAAATTCTTTGTCTGAATTTAAAGACAGGGAAGCTTTATTGTTTGCTTTCTCATCTTTGTACTATTTTCAATCAGCAGGGTTTAAGTGTAGAATGCAAACTACTGCATCTTGTTATAATTTGCATCCCACACAGCAAATTGTACAGACTTTTAAACTAATTCAAGTACTTAATTAAGGTTAATTAACGTGAGAAGCTGTAATCATTGCAAAGTAGTCAGCACTTTTTATTAAATCTGCCTAAAACTGATTCATTCTCATGAAATATTCATGTTTCTTTACTAGTTTTAAATGATAAATAGAGTCATTAAAACGAAAGTGTTTAGGAGTTCATCTAAATTCCAGGATCGGTTGAAGAGACGTGCTCAGACAGTTGTAATATTCTCACTCCCGGGAGCATGAATGCGCTCCAAATATGTTTTAATATTACAAACATTAACTAAGCAGTGAGCCAGCTCGCTCTCGGCTCAGCCAGAAATGTGTCAAACATTTTAAGATGCAGTTAAAAAGCATCTCTGTGACATCGGCGGTCCAAATTAATTCAATTTAACGCCTTGTTTCGTAAGTTCCCCCTTCAGCTGGGGCAGTCGTTTTTCCCTCGCTGGTTTTTAAATTTACCGTGACTGTGAACATGCATTTATTTTAATCCAATTCAGTTCAGTTCAATTTTATTTATATAGCGTCTATTACAACACAAGTAGTCTCTAGATGCTTTCCAGAGACCCAGAACATGAACCCGAGCAATATTTACATGAACAACGGGAGGTAAAAACTCCCCTAGTGGGAGAAAACCCTTAAGCCAAACAGCGGTGAAGAACAACTTCCCTTTAAGAGGGAAGAAACCTGGATCAGGATCTGGATCATAAGGGGGGACCCTCCTCCTGAAGGCCATCCGGACAGAGCAGGAAAAGGTAGACAGGTAAACCTGTGTCCTGTTTTTCTTTTAAATAAACTCCACATTACACGGTGAGGTTGAGTCTCTGGCCGTTTGCTCGCAGCCTGCACATCAACTCAGCGTGTCAGATGACAGGAAAATGACAGCGCTCGTCTGAGGGAGTCATTGTTGGCCTCCCTCACCGCGCGGGCTGTGTGGAAGCAGATCCTCCAGCTGCTGTGCAGCTTCTGATGGTACATCGCAACATTTCCTCCACGGAAGACATTAAACATGGATTTAAAGATGATGAAGCTGAATAATCAGTGCATCTTGAATATACTACAAAGAAAAAGGCTTAAATTTCAAACTTACACTTACTTTTCCTGCAGCTAAGCACTTTTTTTTTTGCTTTCTTTCTACTCAAGATGGTCAAGGAAATTTTATATCATGCCCTAAAGTAATTGTGTTTTAGCGTCACATGTTTATATCACTTGAAACCAACATGTTAAAGGAAATAAAAAAATTATTCTAACATCAAAATATAGGACAGAACTTACCCAGGCCTTTTTTCCCCCCAGTTCACATTGTTAAATGTCTCCTACAAACTTCAAAATCCCATCTTTCTTGTTGTTTGCTTGCCTCTGGTCATCCCTGGGAATGAGGGCCAGGATAAAATGTCTCTTTCAAAATGATCAGCTGGTGCGCGACACCAGCCACACAGTCAGAGATGTGTTGGCCTTTGTTGACGAGGATGACGGAGCGAGTCTTCGGCTATAAAAGCTGCTCTCTCAAGCCCTTCTCTGTCACTAGCGGTAAAGATTTCTGACCAGAACCTGATGGAAGTTAAAAGTTTTCCACAATGTGCGATTAAAGGAGGGGGATCTGGAAGCGTTGATATATCACAGTGAATTTGCAACATTTCTGCATTTCTTTGAAGCGGCAGAGCAGACGAGACCTCAGCTATAATAGATTAGAAAAAAACGGATCTTCATAAATGTTCTTTCAATGTGCTGGGAACAAAGTGGGAGTGGGCAGGGAAGTCCACGGTGATCCATTATTTTCTGCTATAATGTGTTTTACAAAAAAAAAAAAGAAAGAAAGAAAGAAAAAGGAAAAGTCAATTTTCTTCACAGGGTGGCCCCGTCCTAAAATTCTGCAGACAAAAAGCCCCCAGTGGTTTTATTTAAAGGACATCCTTTGAGGTCCGGTCTCATTAAAATGCATTGTTTCACCGGGTCTACGTTCACCTGAAGCTGCTGCCTAAGCTCTTTGTTTTAAGCGCAGCTGCCAGGTGAATTGGATTTTCCTTTGCAGGGAGATGAAACGGTTGAATGTTTTCTATCTGATAAGCATGACAGAGAAAGAGAGCGTGCTTGCACTGGTCCGTCTGACCTTATCGTGCGGAGGTTATCCAACTGACCCGACCCCGTCTGCGTTATCGGACCGCTGGACGGACTGCAAGAACAATGACAGCAGCGGCTATGTGTTGCAGGATGTTGTATTGTACTCGCAGGAACTGCTGCTGCTTACTACTGTTGCTCATTGCTATTTAGAGGAAAGAAATCAGACACAAAATTACAGCTCCCTGACGAGGCATGGCGTTTTTTAAGTTAGTCCATTGTGTCTGAGACAATTTGCGGTGTGCTGAAAAAGTAACAAGGTATGCAAGACATTTGGAGGGAATTCTTTGCCTGGCTATAAATTAGACTTTCCTAATTCGGAGCCAGTCTGGTGTATCTACAATAAACTGACGTGGTCCAGGCCGCCAGCTTTGGTAAAGGATTGCATACGTCTCTGCAAGTGCAACATTTAAAGAGACCGTTATGCTCATTTATACACCCCTCAATTATTTCAGGGATCATAAAGCACATTATTTTTCTCATGCCGTACATTGCTATTGCACGGCTTCCTTCTGAAATCAATTTGAGCTTTTATCGTTTTTAAGACCCGATCTTTAAAAGACTGGGTCTGATTCTTCAGCTGATTGTCTGAAAATGCTGGAGGGCAAAATTGGTACTAAGCATGTTAGGAATGAGTATCAAGCAAGTCGCTAGACGGGTGTTGCACAAGCGTGTTTGTGATGAATTTGTCCGGCTAAAGAGACGTAAACAAGCTTCAAGAGGGTTTCTTTTGAAAAGATAACCCTGTAAAGTGTTGACTTTGGATTTCAAGAATCAGTAGAGCTTCTCACAAGCATTTAAAATATGTATTATGTAATTAAAGAAGAAAAATAATAATAAAAAGCAAATAATAGACGCTTCAATGTTCTCTTGAAGCCACCGTCTGAGCTTTACTTCAAAAGACAGAATGTTTTGCTGCTTTGCACAAATGTACAAATAGTTCATACTGTTAAATGCACAGAAAAATAAGATGCAGATGAAAAGCAAACATGGTTACTGCGGAACTATAAGGCAGTTCGTCAAGTTTTTATTCCATCTTGCTGTGCTGTGTGAAATGCACGGAGAGGGAGGTGCCTTGGGAAGTAGTAACGGTGGCATGAAACAGATCCTGTGTGAAATGATGATCAGGAAAGGTGTAACAGCGGAGCAGGGAGATGCATCTAAAAGAGATTCTCAGAAGTCTAGTCAAAACACACACACACACACACACACACACACACACACACACACACACACACACACACACACACACACACACACACACACACACACACACCTGGACGGTCCGTATTTAGACTTTGGAGGATCCACAATCCGCTGAGGCCGACCAAAAACGATAATGGCTGTCGTAGATTTGCTGCTGAAACATAAAATATAGGCATTTACACATGTGACGAACTTTCTCTCATAGCCCGATTGCCACGTACATCATTAGTCACAGCTGGGTGTAAATAGTTCCCTGAATAATCATCTGTTAGATAGAAACACATTAAAAAAATACCACAGGTGAAGCCGTGACGCTCATCATCGAGGAAGAGAAAATTAAATCTGTTTTTAATAGTGTCTCCGTTCTGGACTCGTGAATCGAAGAAAATCTGCCAAGTAGACAAAAATAACAGAACCAGTCAAAACAAACAAGTGACTTAATACCAGTGATGTATTGTCTTTTTTTTTGCAGGTTCTGCTTGTGGCTCCAGATGTGACTGCAGCAGCTGTAAATCGTACCTCTCTGTCTATCCATCTTTCTCTTTCAGTCCCTCTATGAAACCTTTTTGCAGTTTTACGGAATAACGATGAGGAATGTTCTGGCGCTGTAAAAACTGCATCTTGAGCCACAGCACCACCCTTCACCGGCTCACTGGCAGCTCCAGTCTACACATCTTAATCTACACCGCTGTGTACGCTTGTTGTCCAGCTGGTGCCATGGCAACCGGGCAGCGCCTGACTATGTAAGCCTTTTGCTATGATATCTGGCGTTTGGGAGAAGCACACACATGCACATCTGGGCAGGAGGAAAAGAAATACAGAGCCTTTTAAAAGTTGGGGCAGTTCCTGAAAGTGAGACACTTTCTTTTGTACAACTCTGTGTTGTCATGGTTGTCCTTCAGCCCTCCTTGTTAACCCAATCAGGTCAGAAAATAGCCGAAGACTCACTTATATAACACGATATAATAGTCACAACGTCAGTATAGAAAGAAATGTAATCATTGGGCCCAACATTAGTTACAAGAACTCAACGGAGAAACGGTTCCTACATGCTTTCAGATGTGCAAGACACTGAAACCTGTTGAAACATCTGCGCATCAAACTGTAACTGGTAACGTTCCAATTATTTGTGCTTACACTCCAAAAACTCCTTCTTTCTGCGATAATTAGAAACAAATGCTGGGGTTTCTTTTTGAGTGCTTCATGGACACGCGGGAAGAACTATCTGTAGGAGTTTAGGAATTTCAGACCACGACATGACCGCTGGGAATAAGTCCAAAAAACTGTGCTCCGCTTTAAGTCTGAGGATCTTTGTCATCAGATCTGAAGATTTAACAAGTTATAAGCTTTTTAACAAAAACTGACACAAACAGGTGAAATGATGATAAAAGACATACAATTAAGAGATTTATAAATCAAAGGTTCAAGTGAAGATATTAGCAGAGTTGTATGTTTTTCCACTGTAAATGACAGGTTTCACTGAACATCCTGCATCACAAGGAATTTCCGTGCAAAATAAACTCACAGACCTTCCTTTAGTTCATATATTTACGGTATGATAAGACCGGTCGGGTTCGGCGTTGCTGCAGCGCTCGTGTCTGAACTGGCCCGCCTGCAGTCCAGACTTTTCGCCGGTGGAGAACATTTGAAGAATCATGAAATGAAAAATATCACATGAGACAAGAATGGGACAACATTCCACTCACAGAACTCCATAAACTGGCCTCCTCAGTCTTCAGACAGATGTGGACAAGAGGATGCTGAGACATGCTGCTGCTGTTCCATTCAAAACTATCTTAAGATCGTACATTTTCTCAGTTTCCGATACTATATTGTAAATGCAATATGATAGAATATGACTTTATGAGATTTCCTATAGCTTTTTAGTTGTTTACATTACATATCATAACAGCATTTTTAGAGTTTGGGTTACAGTTATATCTCATTTAAATCAAATTCATTGAAATGTGATTCTATCCAAATTGTTATTACCCTCTTCACAACCAATGCAATCAAATCCAGTCTAATTGGTTAGAGAAGCGGCATTGCTGAGGAAACCAACGTTCTGCATCAAATATTCACTTTGAATCAGTCCCCTGATCTGTTCGTGCATGAGTGCGCGGGTGAGGAGGGAAAACTCCCCCTGCAGAAGATGCCTCCAGCAGAACCAAAGAGTGGGAGGGCAGCCATCTGCCTCGACCAGCGGAGGGGTGAGAGGACAGGAAAGAGACACAAACAAACACAAAAACACTAGGCCAGAGATACCTGCCACTGGGGAAGGAAAGAGAGTAACAGTTCATGAGAGCAAAAATGACATATGGAGAGTAAAGACAGCGTACAAAATGTTCAGAAGCTGCTGCTCAGACAAGAATGTCTGTTGCTTGTAGGGTCACCTGCCTTTCTGTAACTTGTCCATGAGTGAGGGAGCTGCTGATAAACTACACCGACACTCACAAGTTACTTCAACTGTCTATCTACACATGAAGGAGGAAGACTTCACTGTAATTTACAATTTCTTTGAAACACACCAAGATACTGTTGTGAATCTACAGCAGCCGCTTGATGTTTTTCTCCCCCGAGGTAGGAATGTTGCATAACTGGGGAAAGTTTTTCAGGCGAAACCAGACCAGACAGTTTCAATTCATCTGGTGCACAAGGCGGTTTTGAGTCTATTTTGTCCTCGGGCCGTATGAGCAGTTCAGTTGTGAACTCGTGCAGACACATGCGAATGCAGCACTGATGTTTCACTTGCATACATTTGTGTGACTTGGCTGCATTCCTGGAGATTAAAAAGAAAATTGCACACAAAAATGTAGACGCACAAATACAGGCTGGGATAAAAGTTGGCACATGCAGACATGCGAGGCACACATGGGAGTACTTAAGAGTTCTGGCCCATTTCTGACTTGAGGCTCACCTATATGTTGAGTTTGTCTGCAGTTCAGAAGCAGGTCAGTGCGCTGCTGCCATAACATGCATAATGTACTTTTTAGTCTGCAAAGATTAGGACACAGCATGCTCGGGTCAGTAAAGGCATTACAGAGTGGGTTAAGAGCTGTGCACCTTTGCACTTAAGCTGTGCATGACATATTGTAGGTGTGCATGCACACTGAACCAGAATAAGCAGCACTCATTATTTTCCATTTTCTGTCTGCTGCAGAGTGTTAAATTCAGAACCACCATGGTCAGTCAACAGTGAGCTTCCACACACTCATACGCAGCAGTCTTCACATATTTATAGTGCGGTACTTCCCCTCCTGTCGCCCTTAACCAAGTCCACCTTCCATTGTTATGCCGGATGGAGGGGGCATGGCATTTGTCGCATATGCACCATTCTTTCACTAAGTGTTGTTAGCACGGGGGCAAAGGGTTATCCAGCTGACAGATGAAATGAACACCAAGCGACGTGAAAAGGAAGAGGACAAACAAAGACATTTGAGATACTACTGTAAAATAAGCATAGTCACAGACATGCACCATAGTTGACACTGTCACCTGTGGCCGGATTTACACTGCAAAAACAAAAAGGTTTAGAAGTTCAAAAAGGTAAAAAATGTAGAGTCTTGAACTTTCTCATGAAATTGTGGCCTCTATGAACTTGTTCATACCAAACTGGAATGAAAACGGCTCTTCAGAAAGGAAAGCTCAAAAGAAAAGAGAAAACAAGGTGCTATGGTGCAAATGTGCAAATTTACAAGCTTAACAATATCACTGCTATAAAGATAAAGCAATGAGATGAGAAAATGTGTAATTGTCTCGTTGAAATAATGCGCTTTAATGGAGTCATGTCAGAAAAGCATGCTTTAAACTAAACTTCTTTTCTTTTTTTTTCAATTAAATAATCCAGGTTTGAAAATGGTGAACGATTTCAGTTTGTCTCATCCATCCATCCATCCATCCATCCATCCATCCATCCATCCATCCATCCATCCATCCATCCATCCATCCATCCATCCATCCATCCATCCATCCATCCATCCATCCATCCGTGGTGAGAGAGGCCGTCAAGCTGAAGCTGAAGAAGGAGTTGAAGGAGTTTAACAGAGCTGGGTTTGCTTGTAGGGGCTGGAGGCAGCTTACAAATGCCGGCAGAAAAAGGAGAGCGCAGCCTTAACTGTTATAGAATTAAAAACAATCGTGTGGGAGTGTGGGAGGAGTTCAGCGAGGCCTTGGAAAGTATCTGCTAATAGGCTCCAAGAAAATTTTGGCAAACCATTTGGTGCCTCAGGTTAGGAAAGCAGTGTTTTACCAACACTCGGCAGAGTGAAGGTGGGGGGCTGCTGGCCTCGATCAAGGATGTTGTCCACCACCAATCACATCCCCACATCTTCTTCACAGCAAGCACAGCCTGTGAGATCTGAGGCGAGCTTGCTCATAACCGGAGATGAGGTTGCCAAGGTAGTTGGAAAGCTCAACAACGGCAGAAATCCAGGGATGGATGAAGTCCATGCTTCACTGTGCTCGCCAAGGCTCTGGATCTTGTGACGCTGTCTTAGTTGGCACGCCTCTAAAGCGATGCATGAATATCAGGAGCAGTGCCTCTCGATTGACAGAGTGGGGTGGTGCTTCCCAGTTCCCACAAGCCTTTTATCGTTGCAAGTGTCCACAGGGACCACGGGTGTTTCCCCACCCAGTATGTGGTCTTGGAGAAAGCATTTGGTTGTGTCCCATACACTATTCTGTAAGGGGGGGCTCTGGGAGTTTGGTATATTGGGTCCGTTGTTACAGGCCTCCCAGCAACTATGGAAATAGAGGACGAGTTCGTTCTGCGTTGTTGGAAGTAAGACAGATTTGTTCCAAATGGGAGTTGGACTCCACTAGAGTTGCTCTTTGAGTTATGTGCTGATGGACAGGATGAATGAGGTTCCGTTTGCTGGCCTTAGAATTACATTTCTCCGTTTTGCAGATGATGTTGTCTTCTTGGCATCATTGAGCAGTAATCTTCAGCTCTCCCTGGGGTGGTTCATAGCCTGATGTGTGGCAACAGGGATGAGAGTCAGCACCTGTATATCGCACCACATGGATCCCATTCAGAAAAGGGTGGATGAGGTGCTTGGGAACTTGTTCACGAGTGAAGGAAAAACTGAGCGAGAGGTTGAGAGGTGAATCGGTGCAGAATCTGCAAGAATGTGAGCTCTGTACCATTCTGCTGTGTTCAAAAGAGAGCTGAGCCAAACGACGAGGCCCTCTGTCACCTCTGTTTACCAGTCGATCGGTGATCCTGCTCTTATCCATGGTCACACATTAAGGGCAGCCAATGAAAGAAGGTGGATACAAGCAGCTGAAATAAGTGTCTTACACCTGGCGGCTGGGCTCTCTCTTAAGAGAAAGAGTGAGAAGTTCGGCCATCCTGGACAGACTCAGAGTAGATTTTCTGCACCTCCTCATCAAGAGGAGCAAATTGAGGTGGTTCAGGTACCTGGTTGTTAAGATGACTCCTGGACGCCCTCCTAGGGAGGTGTTCCATAACACGAAGCACTGGGGCAGACCCAGCGCATGCTGAAAAGATGAAATCTCTCAGGTGACTTTGGAATGCCGCTGTTTTCCTCCAGTGGAGCTGATAAAGAGTCCGGAGTGAGCAACGTCTGGGCGTCCGGATATAAATATGAGAATACAGAGCTCATTTGGTGCAATTTAGAGGGCGTAGTACTCCATCCAGTTTTCCTCCACTTACAGCGGAAAGTCAACGGGTTTTAGCGTAATCAGATCTGTTTGAGTCTTCATGCGTATTCTCTGCCACTGAGATAACTGAGGTTATGCACCATTAAATGACTCATCTTGCTTCATGATACAGACTCCATATCTTGTGTGAAGCGGTCGAAACTACTGTTAGTACTCTCTAAAAAGCTACCATTTGTATCGATTCCTATAAATCAAAAATAAAGCTGGTTTATAGGAGGGGATGTGATATATTTCCCACCACAAAGAGGTAACATCTGGAGGATTAGAGGTGTGTTAGAGCGCTCTGTGCGCTGGAGCTGTGTTCCATGGCCTCACATGTTGGTAGTCTACACATATTCACGTTTTAGCCCCATGAGTCTGCAGTACTTGAGGAATAGAGTCGGCCCCAGGAGCATGTGTGGTCAACCTCTTGAGGACTGCTTATCCACCTGCACGCAGCAGCTGTGGATCAGTTCACACAGCCAGGAGGTGAAAGTGAGCTGTTAGGATGTCATCCTGCAGCGTTCATGGTCCAACTGACTGCTCGTTCCTCCCTTTGTCTATATATATATATATATATATATATATATATATATATATATATATATATATATATATATATATATACATTTTGCATCGACTTGGAAAACTGCACATTGCTTTGCATTAACTATTTATTTTTACTATTTATTAAGTACAGAGGATATATTCTTTAATAATTTTATATTTGTGCATATTCTGCAGCAGTTTGCATCGTGTGTTCTGGCTGTACTTTAAATCACTTATTAAGCTTATAACTCTGAAGAGGTAAAAAACTAACGACATATTTATCAATTCTGACTCCCCCTTGGGATTTATATTATTTATAAGACCTGTAATCTCGACAAAAGAATCCACTGCGAACAGGAACACTCAAAACAGATTGCAATTCCCTGTTTGTGTGTGAAACAGGGAAGAGGTAATCATAGTTATAACTAACAGAAGCCTGATTTGCATCTGTATCAAATAAGGGGAAATGACAAAGCAGGTTCTGCGAGTTAGAGCTGAATTCATATTTGAGATCGCAGGTCTGTGAGATACCAATTCAACTTTCTTGAGCAAGTTTGTTTTTTTATTTTTATACCTTCTGTCTCTCTTTAATTGAATATAAGTGCATCACAGGGAACAATTTTGTATCTGAGGTCAAAAATAAATGTAAGACCATTTTTACCAGCTCAAATAAATATTCACTTGGTGTCAGAGGGGAAATCCAGAGGAGATTTTTGAGTTAATGCAAATTTAACACATCATTATTTAAAGGAAAGATTCCCAGAGTTCTGTGTTGAGTGCATGTTCGGCACGTTCAGTGCATGTTCGGTGAGAGAATAAAAGGCTTCCATCTACACATCTGGAAGGAGGACTGGGTAAAATGTTCATGCCTACAGTCCCTCCTCCTCTCCGCTCTGCGTCTCAGCTGCTTGGAGGAAACTTCTTCGGAGTGCACATTTTGACCTGCCAATGAATGACAAAGCACCTGTGCCTTTAACAACATCCGTAATGGTTCTGCTCCAAATAAAGCCGGGAGCCTCGAACTAAATCAGCCATTAATCCTGTCAGTAGCAACTTGTTTTTTTTTGTTTTCTTTTGTACACTCAGATTGATTTCTTTCATCAGGGCATTCATGTAAAAGTCATGAACTTTCTTCATATACTCAATGAACACCTACTGGCGTCAGTATATTGCAAGCAGAGCTGGAAGCTTGTCAGAGACCCTCTGCTGAGTCACTTGGGTAACAATGTCTCCTGTGCAGCCCACCGAGTATCTCCTGGGATACAATTGTTCCCCTAATGTCGTTGAAAACTTCAATAGGCTTTGGCCGTGCTCCCAATTCCTGCAACACAATAATAGTCATTCATCATGGGAATATTGAAATCCAGCTGCTGTCTGAATGAGATTCTATTGTGGATGAGGGCAAGACCACCATGTTTTTACTTGTTCTTCAGCACATCTGGAACGGAGGCTGACACCCGGTTTCTCAGCACATTCATCATTTGCATGTACTGAAATCTGATCAAAAGGATGCAGCTTGCAGATATTCTGCCCACTTAGTGGCAAAACTTTCCTTCTAACTAAAGCTCGATTCTTTTATTTTCAAGCCATTCTGATGTTTAGCTGTCATTCGCCTCTAAAATACTAGGGGTAAAAAGATGAGTTGATGGTCAACTCATTGACTGCAAGGTGCCCCGTTCCTGTGCCTGTAAAACAACCCCAAATCATCACCCCTCCACTGCCGTGCTTTACAGTGAATATGAGGTTTCTCCTGAAATGCTTTGTTTGGTTTTTGCAACACATGTTGTTGGACAGTAAGGACAGACAACTCCAGGTTGGTCTCCTCTGTCCTTGAGAGACTTTATTCCAGAGGTCTTGTGGTTTGTTCAACTGCATTTTTGTGAATCTCAGTTGTGCTGAGACTTTTCTCCAGGTCACTTTTCCAAACAAATTGTACTTGTTCAGGCTTGTTCTAGTTGCACTGTCACGCGCTTAAACACTCCCAGTATCGCAGCATCTGACCTTGAGGCACCGCGATGCCCACTCCCGCAAAGACTGACAACTGCCTTAAAGGCTTCCAGATGTAAATAATGTTTCTTGTAGAAAAATTGTGAAATTAAAATGTTTTGAAATAGCTTTTAATCACTCTTTACACTTTGATGTGCAGGGAAAAATTGCTTCTCTAATACTGTTGCTCATGTGTTACCCTGTTGGCATTGTGTTTATACAAAACCAGACCAGCAAATAGTCAAAGTATATGCTTTTATAATAAGGTCCACACACCTGCTGATGACTAATTCATTAAGTGCTGATGATTTTTGCCACCTCTCTGCAACTTACCCTCTCAAACCATGTGGCAGCACTAAGGGGGTAGTTAGTACCTTTTGTCTTTTTAGCTTTATATCTAAATCGTGGAAGAGTTAAAGAAAAAATGCTCTTTATTATTTGTCTGAGGTTGTCTTTGCATATTAATAGGGCCCACTATGATCATGATTATGTTTTTACGCAGAAAGTGTAGGATTAAACCAGAGGTACTAACTTCTGCGCAGGACTGATACTGAAATACTCTGTAAAAGACTTTTGAAGCTGATATCACCTTCACATGGGAAAAATATTGACTTTTTCTCTTTCAGCTGAAAGGGAGCAACATTAGCATTCAGTGCGAGACCTGTTTTCTGAGGCTAAAATGTACTTTTTTTTGTGGGAAATATTTATTGGGCTGCTAAATGCACCACGTTCAAGAGGTGGCGACCAAGCCCCGTCAGTGATGTGGAGCTGGGTTGTACAGTGTGTTCAATGAGATGTGTGAGAAGAGCTAGAACCAAAACATCAAAATGAATGTTAAAAAAGAGCTTTGATAAATAATGATAAAACACAGATTCAGATATGAATGTAAATATCAGTCTGATAATCATTGTCAGACCTGTTTTCTTTTGAAATCTGAATAAATATGGTCTATTTTCTTTCCCCACTGCCCTAAACAGATGTGATGTAATGTGCTTTGGTCCTGTTTTGAACTTCCCTGTGACTAAAGTCTAAAATATATATGATGCATTACCTAATTAATGTGATCCTCTCTTTTAGCTTCTTGCAATGATGTTTAGTGGCCAAATGTTGCATTTAAATGTCCCTAAATTTAGAAAACCATGCATTTCCTACGAGTCCCTCCTGGGTGGGCATCATTTCGATTTTTGCCCTGCAGGGTAGATCCTCCTTGGGTTAATGATGTCTCTCTAAGTGGAGTATCGGGGAGCAGCAGGTGTGTCAGTGTTTGCTGATGATCACACAGTCTTGATGTAAAATAACGTGTTTGCGCCTGGAGGCTCGGGGACATTAAATCTCCAGGCATAAGCAAACCAATTTAACTGAAGGCCCAGTTTAGACCGGGCTGCGCACGATCTGCACACAGATCAGAAAATCAATAACCTTTACAACCAAAACAATTGTTACGTCTAATTACTACTGCTTGTTTCATGCTATGCAAGTCATGTTTATATTATAAGGACAATTAAGAGATTATGTCCTCTTGATGAGGACATGTAGGGGGGGGGGGGGGGGGGGGGGGGGGGGGGAGCTTACGAGCCAATTAATGTGCAGTTTTTTTTCTTTTAAACAGCACAAACATGTTCATATTTGTGTTGCAAATCCAAATGACATCTATGAGTAATTTAAGTAATCATGTTAAAGTAAAACCAAAAAAGCAATTGATAGTTGTGACACTTTTTCCAGAAGTTCAAGTTTTTTTTCTCCTGCATCTTCATGTATATTCAGCAGATGGCACATGCTCGACGGAAAGGCTGGTTACGTTGTTATGTCGACTTTATCCCAGCGGAGATGTCCTTGATCTGTATCCAGCATGAGGATGAGCCTCTGTGTACCTGCCGGATGGGGGGAGGCGTCCTCGCTCCTCTGTGAAATGCACACACAAGATAACATCTGCGTTGTTATGCTGCACCCTTGTGGCGTTCGGCCGCCACATCTCTGTAAGCCCCGATAAGGCAGCCGCTCCTGTCCACGGATGAGAGATTGAATCTGTGGTATTTCACTCAATAAAAGACTCCAGCTTCAACAGAAATGTGGTGTAAAATTGAGAAAATAAAGGCACACAGAGGAGACTCTGAGGTGTATACATTTTTAAACGGCTGTAAATGCACCACATCCTCTGTTATCTCTGCTGAGCACTGAGGTGCGTCTGTATATCCACAGATCAGCAGATGCAGGAGGGGAGCAACACTTGACATTCAGCCTGAGTCGACCAGCTGATTGTTCTCTATTAAGCCATCTTGGACTGCTGGTGTTGCTGCTTTGATCCTGTAGAGACGTCTCGGTGTGGAGCTGTAGTATTGACAGTACAGGCGTCCAAGGAGGTGACAAGGACAGCAATTGATTTGGGGCTAAATGAGAATGAAGAGGCAGATTGACTGCCATCGATCCACTTCTTCCTCCAGCAGACTCCTCCATCCTTGATTATGACCACTTTATGCCCAATCAAGTTCATGCGAGCTGCGATGGGGGAAATCCCAGCGAGAGATATTAGCTCCATTTGCAGAGCCTGTAATTATGGGAGGATGTGAGGACCCAAGGTCGGCCCACAGGAGGTGCCATCAGCCCAGATGATAATAACAGGGCTTCCTCTCGCTTCCCCTGCAATTTACTCATGTATAAACACACACATATAAATATATATATATATAAATATATATATATGTTTATACGTGTATAGAATAAATGTTTTCTAATTTAATTGCTTGACAGAAAGACAGCAAAACCATGATTTGAAAGACAACTACGCTCTTCGTTGCTTTTTTCCCCACATTTTTTTATTGAAAGCTTCATCAGAGAGAGAAAAAAAAAAACAACTCATAAAACCCAAGTCAAATCCTAACATCCACAGATGTACAGATAATTTCTCAAAGATCACACACACTGAGCTGCGTGTGTGAGGCGTGAGCATGTCCTCCTAGGTGCGCAAAACTATGAAAAGTGAATAAAACAAACAAAAACAACCGAAAAGAGAAGTCGAAAACACACACACACACACACACAAAAAACAAACAAAAAAACAAAAAAAACCCGAAAAAAAACGCTCTGCTGTCCTAATAAATAGTTCCTCTTTTTTTAATCTAGTAAATTAGTCCCGTGCCAACAATGCACTTCTTGTGCTGGCTACGTAAAAAAAACAAAAAAAAACAAAAACAAAACAAATTTAGTTTTCCTAGTGATTGCGAGATCGTGTATTTCTCGGGGAGATGTGTGAACTCCACGAGGGCTGTGCTGGCTGGAGCTCCGGGGTTGTGTGCCCAATCAATAGCTCTCTTCAAAGGTGGACCGAAACATCAATTAAAAGCCCAGGGCCTCGCTCTTGTAGGGGGGTCGTTTGAGCAATTTCCCCACTGCATTATACGTGAGTGTGAATGTTTGAAAGTGCTGGTCTGCAAAAAGTCATTGAGCCCCGGTTCTCCTGGACAATCTGCCATGAGAGACAGTCTGCGAGAGAAACTCTGAACTGACTGTTTTCCTAACAAACAAAAGTCAACGTTGGATGGCTATGTGTATATATATATATATATATATATATATACGTTCACAAAAGGGTGAGTTCAGAAGAGCCTCACGACAGGCGAGTGTGACATGTAATACGGCTGACAAGCGCGTCGCCGCGACACTGCTGGCAGTGATTCTTAGAAATGGTGAGAAAAGGACGGAATTAAAAGAAGTTTGCTATGAAAAGGCAGTGAAATAAGCACCTCACCTTGAGAGACAAAGAGATGATGAAAATCAGGGTGTCCTTAAGACTCAAGATCTGCATTTCAACATGAATCTCAGAGTTCTAGTGTGAGCTGTCAAAAGAGGACTAAAGGAGGTAAAATGTGCCGTTTCTTCTGCATTCAAAAGGATTTGGAGGGAAAAACTGAGAACATCTGATTATTTCTATTTGATCATCAGGTGAGTTTGATTTACTTCACTGCAAGTCAGATATACCTCTGATTTTAGACCTTGAAATATGATTGCATAAACTTTACTGCAATGAGTTTATTCCTGTCAGGCAAACTGACAAATCAGGGTCCCAAGTGTGTAGCCAGCAATATAAATAACCAACGAGGACATAAACCCCAGCTTTAAGTCTTTTCCTCTTACTGAAAAAGAGTCTGCTTCTCCTGGATTCGACCTTGATATCCAGGGAAAGGTGCAGACGGACAGGCAGAGGGAACTAGGTTGAGATACCACCTGATTGGCAATCCGAGGAACAAAGCGTACGATGTAGGAGTGACAACCAACCAGGCCAGCATTAAACAGAAGATCAACAACACGCACTGCAGTAACTAAACCAACTCGTTGATCCCAGGTGTTGTAGAAGTTCTGCAGACGTCTTGGTTGATTTGAACAGTGGCTCTCGGATACTGTTGTATGAGTCATCCCGTAAAACTCCCCCCCCCCCCCCCCCCATCCATCTGCGCTGGGTTCAGCATGCTCTGTAGTCATGGAAACGGCTGTAAACAGAAGAACCAGACTAATCTCGAGCGAGAGACGCTTCACGTGGCTATGGCTGGTCAGGCCACATTAACCCTCCGCCCATGTAGGAGCGAAGCGGTCCATAATCGAGTTGCAGATTAGTGAGATCACAACTAGATCCATCAAAGTTTACAAGCCGTATTTGCTCTCGGGTTTTTTTCACCAACCGCGAGTTCTGCGTACGTCTCGCGAGCTCATGCATGGGACACAAGAGCGCTGCTTGTTTTTAATGAGCCAAACATCAAAGGCTGTGGAGCAAAGGTACAGCTACTAAAAAATGATGACAGAGAAACAGATTGGACTCTTATGTTTCCTCCAAAAGATGAAAAGGATGCTAATGTGGACTTGAGGGGGAAGAAAGCAGAGGACATGACTGATGTAAAATGATGGCAGGCAGAGTAACAGTTGGGTGCATCAGACTGAAACTCGCGACGGCGACTGTGTTGGTGCGGTGGAGCAGGACACGAGGAAACACGCGGCTGATTAACGAGGCAGCATGCTGGTCACCTCTTTACATCCTGTGCGGGGGACGTACTGCCGTGGGGACTCCAGGCTAGGACCACTTCTGCCCAGCAACAAGGACTGATGATCATCCCCTCCATCTGCACGTATCCTCTCTCTCCTGGTGGAGCTGGCTCCTGGTTTGTGCTGACACATGAGCTGACTGGTGGCAGAAATTCACTACAGCCTCCTTAATATTGCAGGCGTGCCCTCTGCAGACTACGAAGAAGGCGTTTGTATTCTGAAAAGGTACATTATGCCATTGTGCTATTAAGAAAAAGCCATTTCTGTTTGTTGGGTAATCTGTCAGATCTATGTGAAACATTGGTAGCAAACACCTGCCTTAACATCTTTTTCTTTCTTGAATCTCCATTAGCAAAGTAGAGCTGATGTTCTTTGTTGTGCATTTCCTTCCTTCTTTCTTTTTTTTTTTTTTTTTTCCATAATCTCTCGGCTATTTGTAAACCCATTTCCCATAATGCCATTACAACTGAATCTCGGACCATTTGTGGTACGGTTATGTGCAACTCATGCATCATGAGTCCTATTAGGCTTCAAATGATCCTCCGTACTATGAATCAGCAGCTGTACCAGTCTGCAGAACTTGGTTTCAGCTGTGCTGTGAACATTTAAAAATTGAAAACTCACACATGTGCACAGACACACGCACGTTTTAGCTTATGACCGATCGCGTTAAGGTTTAGCAGCGCTTCTGTCTCCTCGGGACACTTGAAATGGACGGACACGTGAGCAGCGTTGGCACATCCAGAGTCCTAAACCACAACATTTGCTTGTTGTTGCTTCTTAAACGCTATAATACAGCAGAGACTTGTTCAGTGCGAGATAAGAGAAAACTGTAGCTCCGAGACAAGTGAGAACAGATGCAGATCGGCGCAGCAGATGGACGAAACAGGACAACAGCTGACGTGACTTGGCAACAAACAGCTGGATGGTCAGTCCGAGGACGAATGCGGCCTCTGAACTTTGCTGGAGGACGAAGACGAGACTCTCCAGCAGGTATTTCACTGTATGACTGGGGAAAACTAAAATGAACATATGGCTTTAAAACGTTTTTTTTTTGTGTGCGTCCCGTCAAATGAATTCGGGGCTAAATGATCAGCGATGGCCGGCTCATCAAAGCGATCTCTGAAAAAAAAGGACAGCTCCATCTGTAGCACCAGTGAGCGGATTCATATTTCATGAGATTTCATTTGCACCACTTCTTCTACTAGCTTTTCCGTGTGCTTTTGCTTTAGAAACTGTTAACACAGGTAACGTGGAATCATCTGGAAGCTTTGATAAAAAAAAAGAAAAGAAAAAGGCACTCGATGCACAGTTTGATTGTTACAAACATTCCCGTGCAGCATGACTAACGTGCATGCCGTCATTAGCATTGTCTCCCAATGAGTCACATGAACTGCAAGAGCTCACTTGCAGTTGTCGCCGAACAAAAAGCTCCCTCTCTGACAGGAAGAAAGGGGTCTTTTGAGGGACACTGGAGTGGATCCTATCGCCCCGGAGGGAGACAAATTGGGCCCGTCAAGCCTCATTGCGAGAGAGACTGAAATTGGTTTGTGGTTCTGCTTCTGCAGCATCCAATAAAGAGGAGAAACCTCAGAGAGTCTGAGAGAAGGAGAGGCGGGGTGGGGGTGGGGGTGGGCGGCAGGGAAGGAAAATGAGAGCAAAGGAGACTGGCTCAGCCATGGCACATTAGTGGTGCCAGTGGTCTATTTTAGTGCTGCAGCACCACAGTTGGCGCAGAGACGGAGGGCATGGGTGAACATGCTGTAATGTGGACAGAAATGGCTGTAGCCCCCACAGGCAATTTCTTTGGGGACAATCCTCAGACATGAAGTCACCTCATGCAGCTCAGGGATGGAAAGACTGGATCAGAAGAAATGGGGTTGTTTGTGCAACCTGTTGGGATAACGAGGGGTGTAACTGACACTCAGCGGTGGGGCTGAGGATGGAGCTGCCATTAACATGTTGTTATGGCTGGTGAGGAGCCCACTTAGTTCCCCCAGGTGTGCTGAACTTGTACTGAGCAGGAGATCAGAGAGCTGGGCAGTCAGGACAATCCACCTTTTTTTTATTTTAAGCTTTAAATGCACCTTTAGCCTGCCCTGGTAGATGGTAGACAGTTGAAGGAGAAAGTATATTATAGAGCCAAGTTGCCGGAGGAACTTTACACGTACTCACAGGTAAACTGCTGGAAGGAGACATAAAAGAGCTAGAGTTCTCATTTCTAATCCCAGTAGTTCAATATTCAAATTAATATCAATGAAACAAACAAGTAAACTTCCCACAATGCTCACAGCTCAATTCCCAGGGTAGCACGTTGCCATTATACGTTTAAAAATCCATGGAGACATATAATTTCTATTATTCTCAGACTTTGCTTTTTTTTTTTTTAACGTCAAACCGTGACTTCTGCCCAACCTCAACCACAAAGTCCTGGTTCCTATGATGCATGTGGGATAAAAATCATCAAAACGAGATCTTGTCAGAGTCAAAACTGTCCGTTTGTGGCAACAAAAAAAAAAAAAAAAAAATCAAAACTGGAATGAATCGGCATCGCATTCTTGCGGCTCTGGAACTGGCTGGTTGGAATTGAGATGTTGTAGAAGGAATCTAGAGATCTAGAGATGCTTCATGCAAGGGGTTTTCCAGATGGTGACGTGTCACACACATCTGGAGTGTCAGGTTGCAACCACACAGAGTGTCAACTGGAATCACATCACAGGTAGAAATAGGGGGAAGTCTGGATTTCTCACTTCCTGGGATAAAAATGAAGCTCTTCCTCTTAAAAATGTATTCATAAACCATGTAACTGTACAATTTATTATATTAAGCACTCAAAGTTTTTGTGCTAATCACATAGCTGCCCTTTTTGGCGAAATAAGTATAAATGTTCATGCAATAACCAGCTTCTACGTCACGCCCCACTCCTCTGGATGACCACGCCCCCTTTCAGGTGACATAAAGTTGGAGACATGAGTGATGTCATACCTAAAAGCTGCATCATAGTAATTTGGTCGGACAAATGACTAAAATAAACAAAAAAAAAACACAAAAACCTGTTTACGTCCTCAAAGAGAGAGGAACCGTAAAAGGAGGGATCAAAAAAATCTCTTCTGATCTGGAACGTCATAGTCAGATGTGGCGTTTGGAAGGACGATGTCTGAAATACAGCACATCACCTGGAGATTCTGGAGCTAATTATTAATGTCGGCATAAGACATCTTTGGCCACTTGGTGGCTCGGCAAAGGACGTTATACGATTGTGCATTTCATACACTTTTGTGCACCAAATAGCTTAAAAACAAAACTAGACTCAATTAACTTGATTATCACCTTCATATCAGCAAATACATCAGAAGCTGTATTGAATTCAAGTCAGATTTAATGGGTTGATTTCACCCAAAAACATTGTGCAAAGGTAAATAACCCGGATGTGTTAATCTGTTCTTAATTAGTTCCGAACTGAGATTAGGAATTCTAAGTTTCCCGCCAGGTCTTCCTGCAACTAAAATCTTTCTATCCTACCAGATTTTCCAGTTTGCCTTCTAGAAAGCGCCGCATGTGAACTTATGACAGTGATTACACTTTGCTAAATAAAATAGCTGGGTTCTCATGCCAGAAATACTTGGAGCACTTTCACGTTAAATTAACTCCACCTCATTTTCTGAGTGACGTTTCCAACAATTCTGCACTGAACTACAAAGGCGGACCCAGCGACTTCTTCCACCCAGCACAGACGTGTGACAGCGCAGCCACTCCTGTTGCTTTTGGAACAGCTGCAGAGAAATCTTTAGATTATATGCCTTCATGCTTTCAAAAAATGACTCAAAATCATGTGAATTTCCTTCTCAAGAGGAATAAAGTTTATGCAATCACTGCTAAATACCTTTAAGTCTGGTTTGTGCATTTTACTTTAACCGACGCCATATCTGCTGTACACTGCAGCAAATATGACTCGTGACCCATCCTATTTAGTGATGTTTTTTTTAAAAATGGCTTGTGATGGGATGACAAAGTAAACGGCATCGGCATAAGGTCAAGCAGCAGCAGGGAGTCCAGCTGTAGCTTAGTGCACTGAGAAATGGTTGAGATGGTTCGAGATGAGTTAAAGAGATAAAGAGACACGAGTAGTTGGACGTGACACACAAATGACCATCTAGAAACATTTCCTCCGTCTGTTCGGTCGTGTTTTCCCTGCTTAATAGAGAGAAAGAGGTGGAGTCACGGTGATTGACAGCGTGCGAAAGCATCACAGAGGACACAGACGGCCCAAAAAAAAAATGAAAAGACAAAATAGGGAGGTCAAGAAAAACCTGCATGTCTCACCTTTAAATACTGTCAGACGCTCGTGTTGGAGTTTGTAAGTGCATGCGTGTTTTATACGATACTCGTGCACGTACAGCAGCTACCTGCGTGTGCACGGGAGACGGCTCGGAGAACCGTGAATGACGATCTTCAACCTGGGGGAGGGTAACTTTTAAGGTAGGGTCCTAACGACTGGTCCAGCCATCAAGGTAAAAAAAAACAAACAAAAAAAAAAGAAAACAAAAAACCCCGAAAAGGAAGCGTACAAATGAAAAAAAAAAAAAAAAAAACACTCAAAAAAATTAAAAAAACAACCAAATGACCACAACGGCAACAACAACAGCAATATCAACATTAACATCAACAACAACATCAACACCCACAAAATCAAACTAAAAAATGAAAAGGAAAACCAAAACTCTGGTTCAGAGTGTCTCTTCATCTTTGGTATAAAAATGGCCATCCACGGGCTGCATTTGATCCACAACTAGGAAAGACTACAGAAATTGTCAACAATTTCTTCTATTGCTTTTGCACTGATTGGTTTAAACCATAAGCTCCTACTGATCCTACTGTTTTAATTCTACTACCAGAAGTTTTTTTTTTCCCTATATTTTATATATTTTTTTTAATCCTTCTTCTTTTGTATTTTTTTTTTTTTTCCTTTTGCAGTGAGACAAGCAAAGCGGGCTAAAAACATCTTAAAGCTCATAAAAAAGGTAAAATGTGGCAGATAAAAAGCACTAATGTCATTGACAGCAACATTGCCATGTAAAATAATAATGATAATAAAAAAAAAAACAAACAAGTTCAGCATTTGCAACAGACTGCATCCGCAATGCAGCATGTTTTCTAATGTTTTCTTTTTTCCTCTTTGTGAAAAAAAATCTCTTCAATGCTTCACCCCCCCACCCCGCCCCCCGAGTCATGTTTTTTATTGTCCCCCCCAACAGACATTTTGTTTACTTCTGACACTTAGTTTACTCTGACATGATAATTATCAAAGTTTTCTTCTATTGAAGAAAAAAAAAAGCTTTTCTCTATTAAATCTGTACAGCTTATGAGATAGATTCTTTTTTTTTTTCCTCTTTAGAGCATCTCAGTCAGTGTCTTGTCCCCTTGAAGTGGTCCAAGAGACTGTTTGCTTTTATCCCCCTTACTAGACGTCAGACTTTTAACTCTGTAAAAAGTGTCTGGCGCCCTTCAAATTAAGGCCATGAAGATTCAAGAAAGAAAAAAAAAAAACACTTTGTTTTTGAATATATCTAGAAAACTAAGATTTAACACAAGAACATAAAAAAAGACTGAAAAGAAATTGTAGCTTAATATCTGAGGAAGACAATCTCTGTGTATCTCAAACATGACTCCCCTTTTCTAATTACAAAATAAACTTCATCACCTATCTGAGCATTCAACCTTTTTTTTTTAATTATTTTGTCCTTTTTGTGTGTTTTTTGTCTTTTTTCTTTTAATTTGTTGACGATTTTCTTTGAGAAACTTTTCAAGCTTCAGCCCAGCCCTTCAGGCAGGCTCTCAGACTAAACAATTTCACTTCTTTGCACTGCGCCCAGCAATTTCCCCTCATCCCCTTCTTCAGCGCTGTTTTGCCTCCGTTTCTTTTTTTTTTCCTTTCTTTTTCCTCTCTCTCTCTTTTTTTTTTATTTCTCGTGGGCCAGGTAGGAAATGAAAAAAGTGTCTTTTTTGGTGCCTGGGCAATCTGGAAGCAATCTCTTTCTTTTTCTCCTTTTTCTCACATTCACAGTGCAGCCACCCTCTGTCTCAAGGCAACGCTGTCACAGGAACATTTGCTCAGGCCGTTGCTATCTGATGAAAGAGAAGAAAACAGAAGGGGGGTAATCAAAGCTCAATTTTATAGCACAGAAGAGCAAGAGAACTGACAGCAGCAGACAGCACATTAAAGAGCAAGTGTTGCCAAATTGACGAGCGAATGACAACAGCAGCCAGAAGGGGTTCATTTATTAATGATTCCTATGTTTCGTTTTACAACCTACATTAGGTCCTGAGCTGCTCAACAAAAAACATTTGTCAGACAGAAATAGCTAACAATCTGTGTGTTGAGGATGAGCCGATATCCGAAAGTTCAAAGAACAGACATTCTCTTCAACTCTTCAACATATGCGCACTGAAAGTAAATAAAAAAACAACACAACATTAAAGCTCATTAACTGGGACTCTGGTTTCAGAGCTTAAAGCCACTCTATGTAGTAACACCACTTCCAACCACATGGGGGCAGCGTTTTCACGTGAAAAGTTCACGTGTCTCAAAGTGGCACTACAAGATGTGCCGGACGGTCTCCATTCATTAGCACAGTATTGTCAGAGGCTCCTCTGTCAGCATGATGGATTGATACGCCCACATGTGGTCAGAAGAGGTATTGCTACACAGAGTGGCTTAATTGAACCTTCGTGCACACCTAAAACGGCAACACTGCTGCACTTTGAAGGTCATTTATGCAGAACATGTAGTTTATTCATCGAAGTCTTGTGCTGTGCATCAGCGTATTCCCGCTGTACAGAGTAGAGTTTAAATCATTTACGGTTGTCATCGGCAACAGCCAGATGATGCACGTACAGAATACTCAAAACCTTTTACTTTTTATTTTTGTGAAAATAAGCATAAAAAAAAAAGGATAAAGAATGGCATCTGAAATAGGATGCTGATGCAAAACTCTCTCCAAAATACACACTTGTACTGTTGGCGTGAACCTCACGGAAGATCTGTGAGCAGCTCAGGGAGACAAACCCAAAATCTGTAAATTATTAGAAGGAAGGAAGGAAGGAAATCCACATGGATGAAACAGTCTTAGCTGGTTGGAAAAAGTTCTCCAATCTGTGATACTCGCCAAAGAGAGCGATCCCAAGAACTGACCCGGATGCTCAGGCTTTGCTTGCAGGCCTTTATTTGTAAGTAACTTTACAGTTATAAATGTTGGAAACAAAAAGACGCATCGGCTTTAAACTTCATGTCATTTAGAAATCAGGTAATCTTTTACTCACTTAACTATTGAACAATCAATATTTTGACAGTTCAACGTAAAATTGTATGGGATATAATGATCCGCATGACGGTCGGTTTTTATTTATTTAGCAAAGTAAGTACAAAAAAAAAAAAAAAAAGTACCTAATTGCATTCATTCAAGAAACCACCAAATCCATAGAGCATCATTTGCAACACTGATTTTGTCATAATATTGGGCACTAACAGGACAGAGTTAGTGGTATTTCCCTGCCGGACTTACTTGGACTGGTATGAGTAAGTGGGTACGTGGTCGGCAGCGCTGTCCACCTGGATCTGTTGCTGCTGGCCAGCCACCTCCTGTGACGAAGGAGCCACTGTCTGGGGCGAAGCATCTGTCACCACTCCCTGGAGGGTCCACACACAACAGGAGACGTGTCTGCTCTCTATATCTACTCAACCTCTGCGTCTTTCTGATCTGCATACACATCTGTGGAACTATGTGCGTGTCTGGGGGAGATAACACCTTTGTTTTCCTTTTTGCTGTTTGTAAAAGCAGTTTTGGTACAATGTTATGACTTGACATTGAGAGTTGGAGGACTGAATGTTATAAAACGCTTTCTCCAACCAAAGATGTGAATATATATATATATATATGTTTAAATGAGTTACACACAACAGAAGCGCAGCTACACGACAACAGCTGTCTGCTGGGGTTCAGTCACTGAAGCAAAACTATAAATGATATCCAGCTAATGAAGGCAATTAGAAGAGCTCTAATAGGACAAAGGTAGAAAAAATAATTCGGCAAAAGCATCTGCCTCCTGTGCTTTGGTTGCATAGAGACATACTTTTCAAACGGAAAAGTCTGTTTGGGGTAAATACATATATATATATATAGAACTTCACAGATGGCTGCGTGTGCACTGAATCAATCACAACCACCCTTTTGGCCTTTTATGCGTCCAGCATTACCGACTGCCCCCATCACAGAGTCATCTCAATCACCTTTAACAAGCTCTCAAGGATACGACATCCTGTCTATACATCAGCCCTGCAGACGTTGGCCGATACAGTGATAAACGCCCCGCTGCCGGCGTTGGCACCGAGAGGACAGTGGTGATGATGGGATCGCTGGAAGGTGCCACGGGCTATGCCACAACTACATTTCTCTTCCCCGTTCCACTCCCTTTGCCAGGAAGACTGCGACTTTCTGAGAAGGGAGAGTCTGACAGAGGGACATCGGAGGAGCCACTAATGGGTCTGTCAAAGGCTGTGCGGACTAACCGGCTGATGGATGCATGTGTTCCAGCGATCCACCAGCCTGACCCGGCTATGGGGGGGAGGGGGGGGCAGAGCCGCCAGGAACGTGTCTCACTTGAGTTCCCATCATCTGATACACAACCTCTTTAACCTGTTTTTTTTTTTTTTTAATTCATTTTTTTAATCTTTTCAGCTGTGACCTGCAGCATTTCTCTCGCCTGTAAAGTCTTGGTGGGACAGCAGGATATCTCCTCCTCTTCCTCTGTCTGCACTTATCTCGTCTGCTCCTCTGAGCATGCACACATATTCCTCCATCTGAATATGACTACACCATCAGCTGAAGGCAGCTGGCCCATTCTCCTCACCAAACTGCTCGCCTGCCTGCCTGCCTGCCTGTCCGCCATGCATGCTCATCATTTCTTAGGCTAGACTGCCCGAATCTGCCAGGAGCTCAGCTGGCGAGAAAGTGAGAAAGTTCGCCCTGCACTTCAAACATCTTTCCCGAATACTACAAAACATCTGACTCGTCCTGCTTTGCTTGCAGTTTTGGTTCTTATTATTTGCAAATGGTGTGAGGCCTTTTGCTTAAAAGAAACAAGAGCAATTTGCAGCATTCTTCAAATGCAATCTTTCAATTTAATGACCATTTTTTTTGTCTGAAGATGTAGAGAGCTGGTTTTGAAATGGTTAAGAAAGTGCTTGTGGATGCGAGTCGGTGGGCTGTTAGCAGTAATGATGTCCTCCCGTGGGTAAACGGTGACAGGTTTGAGAGTCTCAGCAAGTACCGTGTGCATGCTGGTGGGTCTTACTTCGACAGGGACGGCTGCTGGAGGCACAGGAGTGTACTGGGGAATGTAGGTCCCTTGCATAGGCGCCGCAGCTGCTGCAGCAGTCATGTACTGAAACATACAGAAAAGACACCAACATGCACGCACTTGTAAATACCTGCAACACTCACGAAAAATCACACATGTTATGTTAGACGTACAGCATTTTCTGTGACAGTGAAAGCGAATCTTACGTCCCTGCAACACTCACGGAATGTAACTACTCCTGTGACTACTAGGAAAATTGTTGGCTGCTGTACCCCGGATATCCTTTGGAGGGCGCTAAAGGAATATGTGTGCATGCTCAGAGGAGCAGATGAGATAAGTGCAGACAGAGGAAGAGGAGGAGATATCCTGCTGTCCCACCTAGGCTTTACAGGCGAGAAAAATGCAGCAGGTCACAGCTGAAAAGATTAAAAAAAATGAATTAAAAAAAAAAACGGTTAAAGAGAATTAACAGTGTGTGAAGG
This sequence comes from Xenentodon cancila, assembly GCA_014839995.1. Lineage (NCBI taxonomy): Eukaryota > Metazoa > Chordata > Actinopteri > Beloniformes > Belonidae > Xenentodon > Xenentodon cancila. Next base: position 8,750,633 of record CM026217.1, read on the forward strand.
AAAGAGACAGTGGTGAAGAAAAAACAGGAGATCTGCTCCCTGTGGACTATATTCCTTTCGTCATGCCTGCCCCGACTTTAAACTGGGTGCTGGTTTGCTGTATGATGGGAATTTTACAAACGTGTGACAGGTCTGGGGGGGTGGAGGGGTGGGGGTGGGCGGTGGGTGCTCTTTTTGTGACCTACTGTGAACGCTTTGAGTGTGTGGAGTCGAACACACACGATACCATGAACCCAGTTTGCCACTGTGCATGTGTGTGCTTGGTTTTAATTAGCAGATGCCTGTGCACAAACGATGACTCATCAGTACTTGTGTGTCCGACTCTGCATGTATGTGTGCGGCGTCTTCTGCGCCGCTGTGAGTGGACCACGGACGTCTCTGAGCTTCCGTGTTTTAGGGGAGAAAAAAAAAAAACAAGCAAACAGCAGACCGAGAAACAATAAGGCCAATGGATCCGATCCCAGATAAAAGCCACCAGTCCACCTCCCTTCGACTTCCTGCTGCCTTCCGGATTGAGGAAAAAGGGAAATACAATTCCTTTCTTTCTGTTTTCCTTTTTTTTCCCCCTTTGCCTCGCAGTCCGCCCTGCCACAGCTAAAAAGCGCATTGGCAGTGTGCAGTAGGAGGCAGTAATGGAGGGGCTATGCCAGGATCTGAAGCCTTTCTTGGCTACAGGCCCGTCGGTGCTGGTGAAGTGTCATTACCGGCAGCGTTGCTAATGGATCGGGTACGGCTCCACCGCTCACCGCTAATGAGAGCAGCTAAAGGCCATGGACACGGGTGATTAACTCCCCCACCGTTGCTACATAGAGCCAGGAGGATGCCTTGGGATGGATGTGAGTGTGTGTTTATATGCGAGCGTGACCGTGTGGGTCCTTTTATGTGAATTTAAGGTTATCGCATCTTCAGGGCTGTCACGCTCCGGACAGGGTGAGGCAGCATATCCAGACCTCCTGACACATTGCCACATTACCTCCCTGTGTCATCCCTTTTTCCTTCTCAACTCCCTGTCACTCTCCCTTTCAACCTGCTATCTTCCAAAAGGGCCTATCAGATTGTTGCAGTGACCTTCTCCCTGGTGAATCAAAACCATGCATACCAATTTTTCTCTGGACTTAAGGTCTTCGCCTCTTCTCCCCATTAACTTATTCAGCCAACTCACCTGTGAGGGCTGCATGAAAGCAAATGAAGGGAAGTAAGAGATAATTAGCCAATATCACAATCTCCCTGTCATGGGAAGAATGTCCATTTTGAAATGTTATATTTCTATGCAGGGCTGTGAATGGAATTTAAATGAGATTTAACAAGACAATTTAATAAGATAAGATTGTTTTCTTCAAGCATGACTATTAGTTAACCTATTTAATACGGCAGGTTGAGCAAGGCATATTTCTGCAATCGCCTCTGTGGCAAGTCAGGAGGGGATGTCAAGATGATTTTTGTCCAATTCCAGCTTTTTTTTTTTCCCCCATAGTTCCTTGTTCATAGTCAGGAATATGAAGCATCCCTAATTGGCAATAAATGGTGTTTGATCTCATAGTCTCATATACATTTGTGCTCATGCACACGCGCACGCACACACACTCGCGCCTGAAGCAGATGGCGTGTGTGTATGTTTGATGAACGGGAAGCCTGAATAGCTCCCTAACGAGGCTGGTGTGAGTAGACTCTTTAAGTCTCTTCGCTGCCATCACTCTCCATGACATACACTTATGACCACGGTATAAATTCAGACCGCAATGCAGCAATGCCAAGATGAAAATCCATAGCATAGACAGAAATACTCCGGCACCACGGTGGTTTGGGCCTCTGCACCAAAATAACTTATGAGACCACTTATGCTCGGCGGCTACAAGGGTGAAAGGGACAGTCTGGGATTCTGCAGTTAGTTTTCACTTCAATGAGAATTTCTCGATAAATTGCAGCACAAGCAGCTGTGCGGAGCGGCACAGACGCATGTCTGAATGTCCGAATAAATCCCCCGCCTCTCAGCCCGTCACCTACTCCATACATCTACCCATCAGTCTTGTCAGTGATGACATGCTGTTCTGTTGTATCATCTGCAAGGTGAAGGATAACAGTTGGTCAAAGCAAGAGCATCCAGTTACTCAGTGCAGGTTATTAATGGCAGCGCTGCAGTGGGGATGGGCTCTGATGACTATTGATCTACGCTGTGGATTTCCAGCACTTTGGGAACTATTGGAGTGAATTACAGAGCTCTACCACTTTACTTTGAAAAGTTCCTCATATCTTCCTCAGTAGCTTAAATATGAGCCCCAACCAGGATTTCCGTATCTACAGTATGTCTAGACATTTAGATCCCCCACATTGCTCCTGATGTGATCATTATGGGAGAAACTCATGGCGATGTACTTCGCTGAACAATCGAGTTTAAAACAGGTGCTCTCAAAGTGTGGACCAAAAATGAGGAAAAAAAAAAAAAAAAATCATACAAATTTGTGTAATCACTCTGGTTATTTGCTCTGCTGGCAGAGTAAAGTATTTAAAGCATTTGTCTAAAGTGGAGCTGTCTGTTTGAAGTTATAATTTTCACACACTCAAAGTTTTAATGACTATGAAAATCAATGTAAGGAGTTATTCTCTCCCACGGAAAACCACTTCCGTTGAGCTTTCCGCAACGCTCCATTTGTTGTTCAGGTGTCTTCCTTCACTCGCCTGTTAGTGTTCAAATGTTAGAGGAGCATGCTCAGTAACCCTTCCCTGTGTGGGTGTCGCTTAAATAGAGCACACGTACGGAAATGCAGAACAACATACTGACCCGAAAGCTCTCGGGACTAAGGGAAACAACTCTGATAATAGAGGAAAGCGCTTCATACAAAAGCTGTCAATCACTGCGATCGCCATGACAACGGTGACGGGTTCTATGTGCCATGATAGAAATAGGATGGAGAGCACAGAAGGAAGGTCACCTCTTGTCATGTCAAACATGTCACTCACACACGAGTGGAGACACTGACAAGCGTGCAAACGCACACGCAGGCGCGAATGCTGAAGCGACACAGGGAGCACGTGCACTTTCGCACATGCACCGCGACTACGGGCCCACACGGCGTGACAGATAGACTCCTGTTAAGTGGTAAGAGCTCGAAGATGGCAAATAAATCAGTGAGTGTGCAATATGCACCAAACACGGTAACATAACTCAGCAGCACGGACGGATGGCATGTTTATTTGCGTCATCCATAAACAGTCAGTCTGAGGTTCTTTAGTATTCTGTGATCAAGCTGTTCAAGGAAAACAGGCTAAACTTAAACGGGCGAAGTTGAAAACAGAACGTTTTCTGGAGGGAAACGCTAAATGCCAAAGCAGTAACCATCAAGCGGTTGCGACCCACGATGTCTTCCTATTAGGTTTCGTTTGCCACTCCTTCTTTAAAGCCTTAAAGGTGATCCACAGTCCAAAAAACACGGCATTCTCGGAAAGCTACGGTCACCACACCAGCGTCGCAGCCTGGGCGGGGAGAGAACATTTGGTTCTTTTTTGGAGAGAAGTAGGAAGCCGCAGCCACACACAACGCCCGCAGGGAGCCCTGGAACAGCCAAGAGTATTCTGAGGTGCGGCCAGGGCGGCCGGGGCGAGTTGTTGACGTGAGCTGGAGACGCTGCTCCCTGCAGACGCTGCTCGCTGCAGACGCTGCTCGCTGCAGGTGCTCCCCAGCGGTAAAAAAGACAAGTCACGTGACCTGCAGCGGGAATTAAAACGGCCTCACCACATGTGCGTACACTTGAGGAATGTGCTTGAAGAGTATGTGGTGTCAAGTCCAGTTTACCACACGGGTAGTTACGGATCCCGGTTCCTAGCTCCTCTTTTCACAGACTTTTCCAATCAGCTAGAATGAAAGAGCCTTCACATCTGGCTTAAGGAGAAACTTTACAGGAAACATGTCTCAATTCCCGCTGATGATCAAGTGTGGCGTGCTGTGCGAGTTGCTCAGCCATGGAGAAGTTAGGCTACACAGCACATTGCCTCGGGAAAGCTAAGCAGGCAGAAAGGGGAGACACAGAGAGGGTAAAGCAGAAATGAGAGGGAAAAAAAAAGCAGACAAAGTGACTTAACCCACTTTCTCTTACAATATAACCCATCAAACCTCAGAAGCCATCATCATAGATTAGCCTGCCTCTAATCCTGGCTGTTAGCACAGCTGCGGCAGATTAGCGAGGGGGCATTCCTGACAGAGCCAACATGGCGTCACAGTCGCGGACAGCTCACCTGGAAACACATGGGTAACTGTACAATGCAGGCCACGTTGAATCACACGCACACCGACTCGCGCAGGGGGGCGGGGGGATCAAAGATAGAGCTGGAGCAAAGCTGTCTGCTTGCCTGCCCCCGGGCAGCGGGGTTGGGGCAGGAAGTCAAACTTCAGAACTGTGTGACACCTCTAAGTCGACTTTATCCCCAAACAGGAGGGAGTTCATGGCGCTGCGGAGCAGGCGAGTGTGCAGAATAAGGAAGACTGATGGAGTGACAGATTTGATTTGCGATTTAGAAAGTCAGGGCGATGGGAAGCGTGAGAACGAAAAAGAAACTGGAGGGCGAAAGGGAGGAAAGTTTGGAACAGAGGGGTCTGTTGCACCACTGAGCTTCACAGGAAATCTGTTTAATGTGGAAGATCAGGGAGGAAATATGCTCTCACACAATCTGGCAGTGAAAGCATCTAGTTTAAAGCAACTGATGCGACGGCTCCACATGTTGCAACAGCTTCAGGACGGTTTGGTAGTCTTTCGAAGAATAAAATATCTCTGTCAGTGTGTACTCTGCACTAAATGGATGATTCTTTCCAAAGATATAAAAACCTTCAACTTAATGATCCTTACCTGATACCAAGGCTGTAAGAGACACCTACCGGCTTCTTTCTACTATTTAATTCTCCAAGTCAATGTCTCAAGAGCAGTGGAGGGTTTTCAGAGAGTTTGCATTCCTGCACTGATATCCTGACGGAGATGAAGCAGCTGGCCTTAAATGTATGTGAAGTGCAGAGCGACCCTCTACGAAAAGATGTGGCTTCATTTCGTTTTTCCAACAGTGGAGGATAAAGTAAAGGGAACATTTTTCTTCTACGATACGTGACTGGCATTTGCCACATTTATAATGTTTTTATAATACTCTAGCCTGTAACAAATCGATGATAATATTGTTCTTTAAGAAAATATTTAGAAATGACCGGCCTGATTATTAACAGCTTGCATGATTATCATTCGAAACATGCCAATAGTGGCTTGTATCTGTGTAAATCGTCCTTAGGCGTCTTTAAGCGGGCTGCATACACTCATGCACATGCATAACAGTAATTTACTGTAGAAAAATGCAGTGCTTTAATGTTATAATCCTTGCTTTTTCCTTCACTCTGCTGGCTTCCTCCTGCGAGACTTTGCAGGCAGGGTCATTAGGATGAGTTGGGATCAAGAGCAGAGGCCTTCACACAGACTATCCTGCACACTTCTTAACATTATTTTCATAATTAACCTTATATTTCCGCACACAAGGCCGGGAGCATAAACAATCTTAAACTACTATATAATATTATGTGTGTGTGTGTATATATATATATATATATATATATATATATATATATATATATATATATATATATATATATATATATATATATATATATATATATATATATACACACACACACACACACACACACAGTTTGTTATGTTCATGAGGTTTCTTCAGTACAGACGCGGGTCTGCTATGGTGTCCCGCAGGGTTCAGTGCTAGGGCCAATCTTGTTCAGTTTATACATGCAGCCCGTGGGAAGTATTATCCAGAACCACGGCATTAATTTTCATTGTTATGCTGATGATACACAGCTGTATTACGAAACAGAACCATTAGACAAACTTCAGGTGTGTCTTAAGGACTGGATGTCCACTAATTTTTGCTCCTAAACTCTGATAAAACAGAGGTTGTTGTTTGTTGTCTCAAACACCATCGGAAGGGTTTAGATGGGTTGCAATGGCCTCCAAGTACTGTGTGAAACTGTGTGAAACTGTGTGAACTGTAATGTGTTGTTGGCTGGATGTCCAAGTAATTCTCTGAATGTCCTCCAGCTGATCCAAAAAGCAGCAGCGCGAATTCTGACAGGAACCAACAAGAGAGACCACGTCTCTCCAGTGTAGCTTCCCTCCATTGTCTCCCTCTAAAACTCAGAATCCAATTAAAAATTGTATTACTTGTGTATAAACTCCAAAATGGTCTAGCGCCGCGATATTTGCAAGACCTGATAGAACCATGTGTTCCTAACAGAGCTCTCCGTTCTCAGAGTTCAGGTTTACTCGTAGTTCCTAGAACATCCAAATGTAGATTTGGAGGACGGCTTTCTGTTATCAGGAACCGTCACTATGGAACCAACTTCCAACCCGGTGTTAAGGAGGCTGACACCACCTCCACCTTCAAAACCAAACCTAAAACGTTTCTGTTTAGTAAAGTATATAGTTGGTACTTTAGTGTGTCAGGACCAGTAGTCACAGCTGCAGCTGCAGGACCAGACTAGAGCAGCTGGTCTTCAACACAGCTTCATCCTGGATCTGCTGCTGTAGACCTGCTGCAGGGGGACCCCAACATGATCCACTGAGTGGTGCCCCTCACCTCCTCTGTTTCTCTTTCCCTTCTTCAGCTCAATCCTCAGTTATTAATAAGAAGTATCTCATAAGCATAATTGTGCTCTATTGTTCTTGTAGTTTGTTGTGCCGTTTGTCCCCTCATTTTCTCTTCTGTACATAGACCAGAGCCTCAGAAGCTGCATGCTGACCTGCAGTCCCACCCTCTGACCACCTCAGTGTTCACCTCCACCTGTCTGTATAAATGTCTCTGTTGGATACCTGCTGAGATCCTGACCTGCAGTCCCACCCTCTGACCACCTCAGTGTCTGCTGTCTACACCTGTTTATATATTCTCTCTGTAGTCCACCAACTAACCATGTATGTGTCATATATACATAAAACTCTTACTTCTGCTGCTGACAGATAGTTTTACTAATGTAAATTGTCTTTTGTACATTTGACGGTGTGTCTGTGTCTCTCCTTTCTCTGTTCTTCATTCTCTCTTTCTGATCTCCCTTTTCCAGCTCTACCCAGCTGGCCTTCGGCAGGAGGGTCCCCCCTTATGACCCAGGTCCTGATCCAGGTTTCTTCCCTCTTAAAGGGGAGTTTTTCTTTGCCACTTTTTAGCTTAAGGTTTTTCTCCCACTTGGGGACTTTTTTACCTGCTGTTGTTTATGTTCATCAGTTCATCTGAAGCATCCATGCAACTGTGCCAGATTAAAATGAAAATGAAAAAAGAAAAAATACAACTGCAGTGGATTAAGCCTGGTTGAAAAGAAATATGCAGAAGAGGGTTTAGTGGGTGGAGCTGTTCTTTTCTTCAGCTTTGAGCAGCTACGTTCATCAATCAGAGAGAAAAAGGCAAAAAAACTCAGATGAAATGTCAAAGAAAGAATCCCTGCTGCTCATAAGTCCCGCTGCTGTGACCACGCAAGTGATGACTGAAGCAAGTGATGACTGAAGCAAGTGATGACTGAAGCAAGTGATGACTGAAGCAAGTGATGACAGCAATTCGTTTATGTCAGCTTCAGTTCTCTGGTGACAACTGCTTGGGCTTAAATGAGGCTCCGTGTGGGATTTGCTGCAGCAACAACGGAGGTACTCACACTTCCTGTAGTGCCCAGGGACAGATGGTTCATCTGTTGGGTGAGAGGGCCCATCATACTGGCAGGCTGCATGGACATGGTGTGGTCCATGGCTGGCGTGATCACTGCACCCTGGAAGAGGATGACAGAAGATAAGTAAAGGATGAGAAGAAGACAAAACAGAGGAGAAATGATGGAAAATATGCAAATTCCTCTCATGTTGGAGTGTCACATGATCCTGGAGTTACACCTTTATTTGCTTTATTTAATTCTCAAAGACTTGGGAAAATTAAAAATAAACAGTTTGGGACAGCGTGAACTAAACATAATTTCTGAAGAACGTGTTGCTGGTTAGAGAGATGGCAAGCGGGAGACGATAGGAATCAGGAGTACTGGTGGAAAGGAAAACTGGGTACATGATGAATTATCAAAAACACATAAACAATCAAAATAGGAGGAGAGAAATGAGGTCCCAGCAGAGGCAAATGCTCAAGAAGAAGAAATAAAGTGGGGCGGTATCAATAAACAACGTAACCCAAAGATCTTTAGAAGATCAATACACACCGCCATCTCCAGTCCATCAAAATCATTGATATCAGCACTGTGGGTTTGTGTGGTTTGCAGGTTGCAGATGCTTCTCTTTATCCTCCCTCACACAGTCGCTCTCAAGCCTTCCCTCTCGGTGTATTGCACAGCATGTTTTCCCTAACGGGCGAATGAGAACGCCGGAAGCTTCTTTTTCACGGTGCAGTGGAACATGAGGGAAAGTGATGAAAGCATTGTTGCTCTTTCATCCCCTGTCATGATAGCTCCATTTCCCCGGCGCTGAAGCCCTGGGTGGAACACGTCCTAAACCACTCCTTTTTCCTCTGTTAGAATCAGCCTCTTTTCTCACTTTGTGTACAAGTCTGTACTGTGGGTGTGCCCGCGAGTGTTAGTGGGTGAGCTTGACAGTGTGTCTTCTTGTGTGTGTGTGTGTGTGTGTGAGCTTGCGATTCGATAGTGCATGTTTGCAAGCGTTTGTGCATGTGCGCACCCCACTGGTGACTCTGTGTGGGCCTATTGGAGAGCAAACTGTGCAGACACGGGCTGTCAGAATCGCTTTGCTTGTCTACACCCTGCATTCACAACACGGCGAGCTGACGCTCTCCTTCCTCCCTCCCTCTTCAGCTCCGACTATACAAGCTTCAAGTGATTCCTCTTGGACTCTCAGCACCACACAGAAAGAAAGAAACTGCATGGAAAGCTGAGATCAGTAACGTGACATAATTCATCTGACTATTTGTCGACAGCATTTCCACTGCTTCTCTGTAAAGTGATAGAAAGGTGATTTCTGAGTTGGAGCTGAAGGGCAGATATGCAGATGGCTGCAGGGGGCAGAGGCCTGTCCCACAATGAACACCGAGTAGGCACTTCAGTAATGTAATGAACATCAAATTGGATTATTTACTAACTAAACACAAACATGGCCTTTATCAGCACCATGAAACACATTTTCTGGATTTTACTCAAAGCCTTAAATCAAGGCAAATGGATTTGCTTTCTTGTTTCTTGGAGATGTTTCATCTTCAACTCTGAAGCCTTTGTCTTTTATCATCACCTGGATGTCTTAAGCAGCATATTTATACATTAATTGTAATTAGAAGTTGACGTGCAGGTACTTTGTTTTAAGTGGGAATGGACAGAAATGCACCAGCACACAGGCACGCATCACGCTGTTGGTCAATAAAAACAACGAAGGGACGCTTCGCCACCCTCGCGCTCCGCTACACGTGTGCAGCGCTGAGCTTTGACGCTAACGTTACACCCGTGAGACCAAAGTCATTCAGTGGGAAAAATGAAAAAAATAAAATCCGGTCCAAACTCCACGGCATGCACCGTCATTTGAGTGATGTTGAACACGTTGCGTCCCACATGACACTTGACATTTACGAGTCAATCGCGAGTGCTGAAGTCCACGTGCCCGTGCTGATTTGAGAGTGTGCAGCACATCGTGTTACAATAAACACCCTCCAGCCTGGCTGGACTTCTGTCACCGCCGCAAACGACATAAACTGACAAGAAAAGTTCATGTGTTTCGAGGAGTAAAAAAGGACCCGATATATTTTGAAAAGCAGTAACTTTACTGATATTTCTGCGACACGCTAAAGAGGCGTTGCAACTGCAACTGAATGGATCGCAGCCATGCAGGTCGGCTTTTTAAACCACCGATTCCATGTGTTTTGTTACAACAATGATTTTGTGTGCAGATGGAAATTTCAGCATGTCATTTTAAATGTGGCCAGAAAAGCTTTTCCGGTGAAATATAATGATGATACGGTTTAAACTAGCACCAAATGGGAAATATCTTGCACTTAGTACCTTTCCACCGAAGGACGGGGAATAGAAATAAAAAAAAAAAAATAAAAAAAAAAGGAAATAAAGGAAAAAGGCCAGTGAGACAGTGGAGGACAGGAGTGAGATTAGGGAACGAGCCAATGAAGGTCACGTGGAAGACAGGTGTGAGGACAGAAGAATAGAGGAGAGGAGAAAGAATTAGAGAGAAAGTTTGAGGGACACGGAGAGCAAGAGGACAAAGAGGAAAAAGAAAGAGAGAAGGCCAGGAAGACAGAAGGAAAGGGAAAGAGAAGCGCGAGCAGGAAGCAGCAGGAGCTGTGGGGTACCTGTTACCGATTCAGCCTCTGACAATGCCTTTATAATGGAAAAGGGAGAGCAACGGAAAGGCTTAATTCACAGACGTGTCAGGGAGAGTTAAGCCGATTTGTGATTTCGATTTTCTGTGTTTGTGAGACTGTCTGTGAGAGAGAGGGTTTTAGTGTGCGTATCCATGTGTGCGCTCGTATCTGCCTGGCAGAGTGTCAGTCCACCGCCACGGCAGAGGAAGGAAAATGAGAAATAGATTGACACAATTAAACAATACATCTTCTTTTTCCTTTTTTGATTCGTCCTGTGTGCCTGTGCGGGACACAGTGAAAAATTATAGAGGCTTCTTACTGTACGCACATGACTCGGTGGCAGTATTGATCCTGCCTTTTAACGGGAAATGAGATCACCTCCTCGGTTGTAAAATACATTCATGTTCGCCCAACAACCAGAAAAAAATGTACATTAAATAAAGACTCTTTAAAAACCTTACGGCCTGCAGCGTTTATAATAGGTGCTCTTCACAAATAAAAAGCAATTCTCCCACCGGTGAAACACTAATCGGTACTAGGGGAACATTCATTACGCGGCCTTTACGTTTGCTGATCAGAAATAAAAAATGTCAAACAGGTGGGACACACAAAACCGCCACACAAATAACGAGCCTTTTTACAGCCCGATCCATTGTTGCTGACACATTTCCACCACGTGCAGTAGCCGTTAACGTAATTTACGTTGTGGTCTGCAGTGTGCCGCCTCGACGAGGCCCCTCGTGCGCGGGGTTTCACATGCCTGTGCGGGCTTTTCTCTGGTACTCTGGCTTCCTGTCGTAATCCAAAAAACATGCATGTAAGGTTAATTAGTTATACTAATTAACAGTGGCCATTAAAAGCATTGAAAAAGCTCAAATCATTACTTGTGATTAGTGGAACATTTTTTTGTTTTTTTATGACCACATTAAGTATTTACCACAGAGCCAAAGAACCATGAAAAACTTTTACTCTATAATTAGGAGTGGAATAAGAAAAGACAACAAAAAAAAAAAAAAGCAAACCAGAAGTTTCGTGGTTTTTATATTGTCTGCAGATACACCCTGTAAAATCCCACTTTTTGTTAAATGAATATTGATGCGATGAACTCTGCATCCTGCACATGCATCCGTGGAGCAGCAACACAATGCGGTCATCTGCACAGCAGCAGCAGGTTGCAACATTCATCATCATCACCTGTGGAGACACTTCCTCCACATTGGTGTTGATGCTGATTACCTTCAGGATAAGTCCTCACTCTGAGTTAACACATCCCAACGGGAAGTTCAGCAGCGAAACCTCACCGTGAGGGTTCTGATGTTTGACTACGTGCGAGGAGATTCATTTTTCGATGCAACTGCATGTGCTCTTTCTCGTTGTCAGATGAAATCCAACAGAACCACATTAGAGCCCTCAAACAAATCAAACAACGAATGTTACTGTATTTGCAGTGTTTTACTAAAACAAAGCGGCACTTGTGCTGTTCAGATGAAAAACGGCCGACGCCACACATTCCTCGCCGCGATCGACAGTCGGTTTCTCCGTGTGAGGTTCTGCGGTTGGGGGGGGGGGGGGATTGGATGCTGCTGTACACAAGGCAGGGTGTCATTTGTCAGCGCGATAGCGACGCGAGTGCCGCGGCGTTGGTGCAGCTCTGCCGAAAGCCCTTAGCGCTGCGTAGACATTTCTCCATCTTTGGTCGCAGACACGCATGCACATATGGAGTGAGACGCAAATCTTGTTAAGCCAGTCATTTTTGGTGTGGAAAGCCTGGTCTAAGAGAACATCTGTTGATGATTGAGAGGTAATTATATCCAGTGTAGAATTCCACTGACCCTGAAGACTCCAGATGGGCCCACCTGAAGGCTATCTACTCATGGTAAGGAAACAAAAATGGAAACGTTATGTAACCTAATATAACTATAGGCTGCTGGTTTCTATAGTCTTCCACATCTGTCTGTGAAAGTGCCATTATTAATCTTGTTCTGCTTCTGCTGTATCAAAGATACGGGATCTGTCCCCTCACCTACCTCAGCTCTGGCCACTTCTCCCGGTTGGCCTCAGGCACCTTTCTGTTTGGGTAAGCCCAGAAAAGGAAGCCGGTATCCTGAGTCTTTCACTTTAATCTGCAGCTTCAATCCCTCCTTGGGGCAAACAGACTTCTAGGGCTGTCCTGGTATTAACAGCACAGTCCGTCTACAAGACATAACTCGCTACAGCCTGAGCCAGGAAAGTGAATTGATTCATTTTACCTAGTTAAGGCAGCAGAGGAATAGGAGAGGTGATCGGAAATGAATAACGCATATACAGGTGGCTGCATGGAGATTTAAACGTACATTTTTAATGCGTTGGGAGTCTGAAAAGCTGATGGGGGGAAAAGAGAACCATCAACTGATGTGAAGCTGAAGCCACTATGAGGCAGGAAATGTATGTTAACGGATTAACATGTGGAACATCTCGCGCATCTGGAAATGCGGAGAAGACGTTTATCTGCAGTGCATCCACGTGTCCTCGTCAATATACCAACAAGAGGACTGGTGGATCTACTGCCTTCTACTTATTGATTCATCCATCTGTGGATCGTGTCGTTGAACTGAAGAACTGAAGAAGGTCACTGTGTTTTCAACACTGTGATATCATCATTTTTTTACTTTTTTTTAAAAATTTCAGTAGTTGTACTATAAAGGGAGGTTGTTGTATTTAGGCCCGAGCGCTTCAGGGACATATCGCCACTCTAGAGGTCATTACCTCAGCCTCTGGCACTGCAGTTAGGAACCTGGGAGTTATTTTTGACCAGAATCTGCCCTTCAATTCGCGTGTTACACAGGTTTCTAGGAATGCCCTTTTTTCACCTTTGTCATTTTACGAAAAGAATTAGAAACATCCTGTCTCAGGTTGACGCATGAAAAGAGATCTATGCATTTGTTACTTCAAGACTGGACTATAGTCCAGAAAAGCCCTCCAGCTCATCCAAACTTCTGCACCCAGGGTTCTGACGAGAGCAGGAGAAATCATATTCCCCCAGTTCTCCTCACATATAAAGCTCCTAATGACCAAGCTCCATCGTATCTTAAGGAGCTCATATTTCTATATTTTCCAAGCGAAGCACTTTGCTCTCAGATGGCAGGTCTACTTGTGGTTTCTAGAGTTTTAAAAAGTAAAATGGGACCTCAAATCTTCAGTTATGAGGCGCCTGTCCTCTGTCCCGTCTCTCTTGTCTCTTAGATATGCTGCTATAAGCCTGGACTGCTGGGGGACCTCCTACAACACACCTCTCGACACTTTGCTTTCTTCTACTCGATTAAACAGACTGTTGTTGTTGTTATCAACCATCAACCTGTGTTCCTTCTTCCCAGCGGCTGTTCCCGATCTGTTGTTGTTGCTGTTCTCTCCTCTTTCCATTTCCTCTCAACCCCCAACCGTTCGAGGCAGATGGCTGCCCCTCCTCAGGTTTCTTCGTGTTAAAGTGGAGTTTTTCCTTTCCACTGTCACCTGGTGCTTGCTCAGGATGAGGGATTGAAAAAAGAACTGATTTGAAGCAATCGTCTAGTTTCCCTGGCGAAGCAATAATTATTATAGTTATTTTGTTGACTTTGGATTAATTGGACTACTTTGAAAAGAGTTGAACTGTATTGTTGAAGTGCCTTGAGATGACATTAGTCATCATTTGGTGCCATATGAATAGAGCTAAATTGAACTTAATAAAAGTAAACTACTTGAGTTGTTCTTTTTCTCTATGTTTGGGAAGAAAATACTTTTAGGAACTCACTTATCATGACGAAGTAACCTAACAGGGATGCACTGATTTGTCGACACTGAAGATGGCAGAGTCAACAGCTGGATTTGTGGATATGTGTGGAACATAGGATGAAGGTGTTAGATGAAGCATGTAATGGTATTTGTCATGTCTTTGTGGGAGGTCCATCGCTCTCCGTGGTCACAATGTGCTCATTTATCAGAAGTTTTCTGACAAATGGATCATTTCACACACAAGGACTCTCGAATTTTTATTCCATCTACAAGAGCCCCCCCCCCCCCCCCCCCAAAAAAAAAAAGATGAGAAATTCAATTAAAAAAACACAGTGAGACTGCCTGCTAAAGCATATCAGCGTTTGTCCAAAATTTTTTGCAGCTACTGCGAAATTTGTCAGTGCTGATCCAAACGCTCATGGTGGAAATCCAGTCGCTCAATCTTCCCGTCAGTCGCCCTGTGGCTCCGCAACAATATCTCTCTATACGCGTGAAACTTTAACCCTGAACAGATTCTCCTTTCTTGCTGGGATGGGCACAGTAGCAGCAGTTGTACTGTGAAAGAGCAGAAGAGAAGGGATGGAGAGAGAGAGAGAGAGAGAGAGATGAATGGAGAAATGAAAGAATGATATAAAAAAAAGATAGAGTGAGGATGGTAAACAGGGATGACAAGATACAGAGACAAGAGAGACAGAACAGAGTGTGCAACCAAGGTCGATCGCAGGCCCCGTCTCAAATTCTGCCTCGGCAGTCAAATCCATGAGAACAACATTATGCTCCCCTTACTGAATCCACGGAACGTTTTAATGTCAAGCGGGGAGATGGGTATCACACCGTGCACTGTTTCACCCCTATCCGATGAGGGCAGATAGTTATGGTTCAGTTCTAAGAGGCCCAGCGAGCATCTACTCAGAGCCTGTGCCAGAAAGAACTGGCTGGCGTGCAATGGAGAGGAATTCAATAATTCACCCCCGTATGCAAGGGCCAGTGCACGCTGGCAAATGCACACTTGAAGCACATACAGCTCAGAAAAAAAAAAAAGAAAAAAGAAAGAAATAGGGGGATGGTTAAGTCATGGGGAAAGACATTGATGCTGCGCATGGCTGGCACTGCAGTTGCCCTGGCTCTCAGAGGCAGTGTGAAATGAATTTGAGTCTGTGTGATTGATGATCTGTTTCTAAGTGAGATTTACCATTCTGTGGGATTAGTTTTTTTTTTCACCCACTCAGATAATATGTGCGCTTATGCAATTGTGGGTCTGTGTGCGAGTTGCCCACTACGTATTTTGTCATTTGGGGGCTTTTGCCTCCTCAGTTTTCTCCAGGTCTATTAACCAAAAGCCAAAAAAAGGCACGTGCTTATACAGACATCCCACGCCAAACAGGAGAACAGAGCACCCACCTGAGAGAGGGAGGACAAAAGATAAACGAAGCAAAAGAGAAAGAGGAAAAAAGCTGTGTTCAGTACATCTTGCCCATTAACTGAGACTAAACAAGCTATTAAAACTGACCTGGGCCTTCTTTGTCACTGTCAACACAGTACTGGCTGATCTGTGGACTTAGTCGGGTTTAGAGCGAACAGACACGTTAAAGTTGCGCTTTTCCAAAACGCACTCCGGTCCTTGTGCAGTAGGCCAACTCTCAATCAAGGCTGCTGTCAACATCAGCGGTTTTGTTTGTTATTTAATACATCATTGAGCATTTCTAACACATTACTGCTTAACACTGGACGACATCCACAGAAACACCATTATAAAGCAGCCTCTGATGAACGGTACAAGATAACTGGGCTTGTATGAAGTATACACCATCTACACAATGGAATCTGGGGCTCGTAGATATTTCCATTTAGACATGTCGGCTCAGTGTAATGGCTACAAGTAAGCAAATATTCAAGAGGCAGAATGGTTCTGGCCTGTACTACAGCTGGTCCAGAAATAAGGGCCAGGATATTATGAGCCATCCTCACTTATTAGGGCTTAACACAAACGTCTCTCGGCTGCAGTGATGAGTGAACTGTTTTGAAAAGCATCTGCTTGCAGTCAGTTTTCTGTTGCCAGGGGTAACCATCACTGGTACAGGTTTTAGAAGTTGCACAGTTGTTGGTAATCTGTCGGTTGTGAAAACAAGCAAAAACCTTTGCATGTCCACAGCTCCCCAGCCTGCTTTCATGTTGCTTCGCTGCCGTGCCGACAAAGTCGAAATAACCCAAGCTCTATTTTTAGATTGCATAAACTTCTGTTAGGGACAAAAGATGTGTTTGCAGCAAAATGACAACTAATGTTAACTGTTGCGGCAATCAACCATATTTCGAAATTAAAAGGTCATTCACTGAAATAATTTTCACTTGTAAGTGTTTAAAGTGCACAAACTGGAAGGCATCTCCCTGCGGTTGCTGCCGTCTATCAACTAAATGTCTCACAAACGTCAATAGGTGGCAAAAGTGGAAAGTTCATGCCGTCTGCTCCTGCAGAACTGGATCACAACTTAGATATATGTGAGCAAATATTTGACACTTTCTGTCCACTTGCACTTTGGTTTTCTGTAGGGACCCTATCAACACCATCCCTTAAGTGGAATAACATTTTTATCTTACCAGAGGCTTAAAATCGTCAACTGCCCAAACGGCTAAAATTAATTCCCACTTTTGTTGCAAACACTTACTCTGTTTTCGCTAAAAAAACGCTTCCATTCACCACGTCATTGTCGCCCAAAACGAATGTTTACACTTGTAACAGACCCGCTGGTAACATCAGGCACGTTATACTGGAATATGCTTGTAGGAACCTTAACTGTAACAGTTCTGTATGAGCCAGGTTTATTGGGTCACGTTCCTGTTAGATTTATCTATCTTTTTAATTCTGCTTTGACTTTTGCTTGCTGTATTTATTTCCCCCCTAGATGAAGCACTCCTTACAGGAGATCAAACGGTTGGTGTTTATCTGCTGATATTTTCTTTCTTCCTGGATGGAGAAGTATTTCAGCGGCATTGGAGGCGTTTAATCAACTGACTGGCAAGTATGAAAATTGTAGAGAAACAGAAGGGAGCGACGTTCCTCAAAGACTACAGCCAGCTGGGACTCGCACCAAAATCTCACCGCTCATGGCGTTTGCGCCCGCGACAGGCTTAGCGCGACCTCTTCCCCCTTCCATGCTCGGCTGCCTCCATATTGCTCGGACACTGGGAGCACCATCGCACAACGCTCCATTGGTTTAACATGCGACACAGGAAGGGAGCTGCCAAATTGCAGTACAATCAATTGGTTTTTAATGTTTTGAATGGCCCCCCCAAGCATCCGAGGCTAGGACGCTTGGCTAATTCGATGTGATTCACTGAGCTGATGGCAGACGATGTGAGTAAAGGGTGGTGTGCTGTGTAAGTACATGGTTGTCGATATGAGCGTGGGTCATAAAGAGGGACAGATTGGTAGCTATGATCCACAGACGGCTGTGACAGCTGGTTTTAGTGCCAAGCAGCCGTTTGGTGACAGAAAGAAGCAACGGGAAACAATGGGGAAGGGGCCACTGGGATAGATATGGGCCACATAGCTACTGCTGGCACGAGCATGTGACTGGTACAACGTAGCTGCTGGTCAGTGGCAAGTGCCAAGCGCTCCAAGAGGCCTCGTGACAGAGGGTCGGAAGATGGATGACCATCAAGCATCGCGTAGGCTCGACGGGAATAAACAGAATGGAGCCCACATATGTCGATGGAAAACACAGAGAGCGCAAATATGTGAAGGAAAATATGTGCATCTACGAAGACATACTGCACAGATCATGAGACCGTGTAGATTTTCTGTCCCTGATGTGAGAAAAACAACCATAGACTATTTTCCTTTTAGACCGTTCAAACGCAAATACAAGTACACACGCGCTGTAAGATTGCAGGCTCGAATACGACATAAAACAAGCCCTGCAGAGAAAATGCACACCTCACTGAGAGCATAGGGACGTGCAGCAGGACACAAGAAGAGACTGGAAGTTGCCCGGGTGAAAGACGAACCATCTCCCTCACAGACAGGCTGCAGCAGTGTGTTGTGTGTGTGTTTGGATGGTGAGGAGGCCTGCTGTGACCAGATTACATGTGCACTGTCCCACAGCAGGAGAAGAAGGGGGACTGGTAGGACTGAGTGGTAAATGGCCGCAGCGGGAAACTGCATGGCTGGTTGAGTTCTCCTCTATTGATGAGGAGGACCATCAGCTGTGGAGTCCAGGGTCTCCCACTCTGTTCTGTCGCCGTGACTCTCATGTAGTTGTCTCTTAGCTGAGACTAACAATGCTGCTGCTGTTGACACTCACTTAAAAAAAAAAAAAAATCTTTTCATGTATATAACCAAAAAAAAAAAAAAAAACAGCTAAAATTTGGAAATTTTACAGAGTTTAATTGCATCTGCATCTGCATTGGGTAAATCAATCCCTCTGAAGCTTCAATCTAGAAACAACACTTCCGAAGTGCTCTTTTCTGTGCTATACTGAGACTTTATGGGTAATATTTGTTATTTATCCATCTTATAAAGTGAGCATTACACCATACACTTTGTAGATGACCCCCCGTGACCCTGCAAAGGTTTAAAACGGGTATAGAAAATGGATGGATGTATATATATTGTTATTAGGGGGGTCATTTCATTACTTTCTCAATAAAGCTGTATACACAGGGAACTATGCATATGCCGCAATGAGTCTCTGTGGAACATAACAATTATGTGAGAAACTATGAAAAAGTCACTATTTTATATACTTTAAAAAATTCTAACGTGTGTTTGCCCTTGACTGGTGCTCATTTTCATTCTTTTCATAAAGTGAAAACGCTGAAGAGAAAAATACACAATGAATTTCAATAGCCACAAAAAAGCCTCGAGCAAACACTAAAACCTCCAGCAGAATGGTTCGAAACCTTTAGGCAACCAAACAAAAGCACTTATGGTAAATGAATCAATTAAAAAGCTCAACCTTGAAACATTTCCCAAACTACTGATGCTCTTTATTGTAATACCATTACAGCGGGGCACAAATCTGGCAAACAATTTTCATAAAGCGCTGCAGCTCAGAGGCAGCTCGTGGCGTCGAGGGTCATTCCAGTTAGAAAAACATCAAGGGAGCGCAGGTGTGCCGCGAGATAGTGTTTTCTTATTTAAATTGTGGTTCCACTGATAGCATCAGAAAACAACAACTTTTTATTCACAGGATTAAGAGACTCTGCTCCAAGAGATATGCATCTTGAAAACGACACGGAGAAACCGTGGAGTCATGGCGTCTTACAGGTAACCAGTGCATGCGTGTAAAAGAGAGACGCTTGGAGGAAAAAGGTTTCCGCTCTGATGTCGAGCTCCTGAATTTTTGGCGCAGCCTGACCTTCTGGGGAACTTGCTGGTGCGTCCGCTTCGGTTAAGATTAGCAACTGTCCTCACTGTTTTCGTCACGTGAAGAACGTTTCTGAGTGTCGAGTGACTGTTTGGATGTGACATTGTAACCTCTAAAGGTTGATGGGCAGTGGGAATCGCTTCTCGGAGACCGTTCATCCTCGGCATTGTGTTAACAACCCCAACAGTCCAGACCAGCAAATCAGACCAAAACGTCTGCTTTGATGACGGTTGTAACACTTGCTGATGCTCGATTAATCGATTTCATTTTCATTTCTATTGAACCAATAAGGGTGTATTTAGTTTTTCACGCACTGCTTCTGCATTTTTATATTTTTGTTGCTTAATGAGTCCTGACACGGGTTAGTAAATCAAGCACTGTAATTCATCTAAGGTTGCATTCGCCAAATCATATTTATAGTTTTGCTACATTGCGATTACAAATGCCATGTGACCCTGCAAAGGATTAAAACCAGTATAGAAAATTGATGATTATAAATGTCTTTTGAAAAACCACAATAAAGACTAATTGCCTGGCTTTTTTTTTCTTACTTTTTTTTTTTTTTTTGACATTTCAGTGTCAATTCTGTGGCATAAACACGCCAGAAAGACAAAAGATACAGTCTATGTGCTGAGGTCGGCTCGGGCACATACACAGACCTGTCTGTAAAAGCTTATCAATCAAATGCAGAAGAACGTAAGCTTGGCAAAATGTGAAAAACTGCTGGAGACACCTTTCTGATTTGGGGGAGTTTCCTCTGGTTCCACACGTACCTGCAACCTTCAAGGGGTTTACGTACAGCAGCAGGATGCACAAGAGCATCCCCAAAGTGAATGCACACATTTATTGATGTGGTGCAACAGCGGTGACGTCAAAGATGATCCACAGCTTACAATCATTCCCAATAATAAATACAGGACTGATCAGGACCTGTGAAATGTACGACACTATGGGAGCCATAGTCATACATTTGAAATAGAGTTACTGCTCAGCACATCTCCTCAGGGTGAGTCAAAAGCTCCAGGGGTTGCTGAAACGTTTCTTACAAACACAGATTTGGAAGGAATAACACAGGAAATAATGTAATCTCAAAATAATCAAATATAATCAGAGTAGAAGCGAAAAAAAATGAAAGAAAGGCACGAATGAGTGGTGCTTAGGTGAATGGGCTGCCTTTAGGATCCGAAGAAAATCTTATTTTATTGTATTGTCATTCTGTGTGTGGCATATAAATGATGATAAACTCCGTAAATACAAATATGACTAACAATATAAATAGGAACAATAAAATCAAATTGTATAAGATTAAAAGCTGTTGTAGTTAGAGGAAACGTAATCACACATCACCGTAACAATGCAGAAAAACGCTCACAGATCATTGTGACTGATATGTTGATGTAGGAGTTTTAGTTTCACAAAAGTGAAAATACATATATATATCCTAGGTTAGCTGAGGATTTCATTACTTAAGAAAACTGAGGACTTTAAGACTAAACTCTACGTGTTTTCCGAGAAGCCACAGAAAGGATAAAAACCGTAAACATCACAAACTGGCATGCGCTGCCCAGACAGGAAGACTGTCTGGTGATTGAACCTAACCAGGACGTCGTCAGTACATTTCCACCAAACTCAGAGATGCTGTATCAGCCAAGGTGTGTGAAGGACCTGAAAGCATCTGAAAGACAAAACCCACTGAATCCCAGCTGTTCAGCCCGCCGCTGTAAAAGTATCCGCTGACCAGCAGACTGGGAACCGCTCACTTTCCTCCGGGCATCAGACGACTGAATTCCCAACTAAAATTTATAGTTAAACATTTTTTCCCCAACTCAAAAAAAAAAAATGTTTAAGCATCTTGTTTTCTTTGTGTCAGTAGCACAGAGGGGACGACCTTTCAAATTTTATTCCAAAGATTCTGGTTTAATATTGATCCTGATTAATCTTATTGTCTGCTTCTTTTATTTTTAAATCCAAAACCAGGTATTAATCTCTTAAGGTAAACGCTCCCAACCAGAGGAAGAATATGATCTTGGCAGTGATTTTCTGCAAACACGCAGACCAACATAAACAGAATTTTGGAATCTCAAAAACAAATGTTCAGTACGGTCCAACTAGAAAGATTAAATACCATCTGACGCAATGCACCCACCCCGCTGCTGCGGACGGTGCTGTTGGAGCGCCAAATCCGATTCATATATTTTATTTTATTTTATTTTTTCTTCTCTTCTGCTGTTTGTCCAAGTATCCCGGAGCAACAACGTACATAGTCTTGTTCTGTGGTCTGCTAAATGAATGTTCTCCTGGCACAACCTGCACCTATAAACTCCTAACCAAAAATGCGCTTGCATGCTTGCTGCAGGACAGATGGAAACCTGCGGTTCACACAGCTCTGGTGTAGCAACTCTGAGACCTTATTCTTGTTCACCGTTACACAGTTTTTATGTTTTTATGTACATTTGACCTGCAACAGAGCAATGCATTTAGCATTCCTTCAAATGTTTTTCTATGAAACAGCTATATTACATTGTAAATGGTTGTCAGCATAAACATACAACAAACACCTTCAAACAAGCTCTTCCAAGAACATTTCACCGGCTATTGTGAAATGCGGAAGAGAAGTGAGACACTGGATGCAAATCATAGATCTTAGACTCATGACAGCAGCTTCTGCACAGTGGATGGTGGAGTACTTACTGTTGGTTGCATAACATATTGTTGATGAGGCATCCATGACGTACTCTGGACCTGTTGGAGAAACAGACTAAATGTGAGGCGACGGTGCCAGCGTAGACTTTCCACAGTTTGTTAAGCAATCAGGATCCAACATAAAGCAATAACTGCTGTTCAGATATACATAGTGGCTTAATACGCTTTTAGTCTGCAGGTTTTGGGATGTTTGCACTTGTTTAAATGCACTAAACTGGCTCGGTTTTGCAAAAGATAAAATTCTGCCAAAGAATTACAGAAAGAATTTGAAAGTTCAGAGCCTGACAATCCCTCTCCTTCTCTTTTCAGTTCTGCCAAAAAAATGACTTGTGCATAGAGTCATAAATGAAGTTCCTTTTCTATTAGTATAATATTACAGGCTGGCCCAGTGCTGCTGCTGCACGCAAGGTGAAAGGTCGTCCAGGGTCAGACCTCAACAGAGGACAGTAACATCACGTTGTTGGACATTTTAAAGCTTTTTAACAAAGCAAAGATACACCGTTTAGTTTAAGTCACAGTGAAACAGTGTCTGCATCAATTATGAAGAAATCAGAGGAAGGAGCGATGTACAAACACAGCTTTTTGATATGCAGGAAGGAGGAATTAGACAGCTTGTAGCTGACAAACACACAGACTGGCCACAGATCCTGGTAAAACGATTAGATTAAACAAAGACAAACATGGGATAATCTGTTATAAGAGCAATCAATCCTCTGAGCCAACACAAATGCGTGGTTTGGATTCACACCTAAACAAGGCAGATTTTCAATAACACACAGCCAAGTCTGCTTGTTTGTACATGGCAATGTTTGTTCTCTCCAGCTGAAGGGGAAAACAGAGTGACACACAGAAAGCTTATCTTTAATCACTTATCCTAAGCATGTTCTAAGAAACTGCATGACCATCATGTGAGCGGTAGTCTGCCAAGGTGGAGCCGAGGCGCTGTGTTTTCAGAGCCATTTGCTTGTCTTTTGGTAGGATTGTGCAAAAACTACCAGACTGGGATTTTATATATATATATATATATATATAAAATCAAGAACATTTGTGGTGCGGCTCTGGTTTTGCTTTCTTTAAACTGTTGAAGTGAACGGCGGCCTCAGAGGATGCGCGCTCTCACCGCCCTGTCGGTTTTAGAGACGGAAGCGCTGCAGCTCTGAGACCTAATTGCTAGACACACTCAAAGCTCCACCTCCATCAAAGAAGAAGAAGGAGGAAAAAGAAAAATCAGGAGAAATGTGAGAGACAGTTTAAACATTTAAGCAATTAAAACAGAAAAAAAAGGACAAATACAAATGCGTGTAAACAAACAAATGCCACACAGACCACTGGAGGGGAGTTGTTTCTCAGAGGTCACCGGGCCAGAGACGGGCTGCCACTTAACCCAAAATGATCAATTTGCCCCGTTTTCTTTGGTCATTAAAATGCTTCATAAGATATTTTCACACTTGTATTTCCCCTGAAGCGCCAGAAAACAAATCTAACAAAACAGGTGTACTCAATCTAAATTGCAGCAATTAGTAGAGTGCAATTATTCTGCTATATTCGGTTCAGTGAAAGCGAACAGTAAAATGGGTAAATCTATGAAGCGCTCTACCGCTGGCTGAACTTCACAGCTTGTATTACAATTTAAAGCAGTCTGTCAGCCAAGAAGCCAAAAAAAAAAAAAACGGTCAGTCAGTCGTTGAGCCGCACGACCGGCCAGTTGGACCCCCATCCAACCAGTAACGCGTAAAGCCAAGCAGCCTGCCAGGTAGCCGGTTAGTGAGCCAGGCAGCTCCACATCCAACCAGACAGCCATGCCGTTAGTCAGCCAGCGGGTCCGTCTGCGGGGCCTGTGATGTAAACCAGACCACGGCTGGCTGGCGGCACTTCAGCTGAAATCTTGGTAGTGATCTGGTTTGGACCGGCTCCTGTCATACGGATCGTCCAAGCTGTTTTTTTTTTCTTTTTCTTTTTTTTCCAGGAAACGAAGCCAATCATCATTTAAACTCACGGAAGGCAGGCTTATAAGAACACCGGAGCGTCGTTGTTACTATTTAAAGGCTTATTTGCTGATTTGATGAATCAATTCTATTACTAAACTGCCTTTCAAGAAAAAAAAAATCACCTTAACAAAAACATAAAAGCGGGAATGACATATGCAGCTTGAGATTTTCATTAGAAAAGCACAACTTCTCATCATAAAAGGAAGTGATTTCCTTTTGTCTTCCAAACCAAGTTTTGCTGCATGGCTCGTCTTCTCTCTTTCTTTTTTTGCCTGCGTCTCTTTGTGTTTTGACAGAAGATGAAGGACTCACCTTCCTGCCGTGACTGGCTGAAGGGCAATATTACAGGAAGCGGCGGCAGAGCTGCCCGATATTGAAACTGTGAGGATTAATATTCCTCAAAAGCCTGGCCATTGTTTTTGATAAATCAATTTGGGAAGCCTTCCGAGAGCGGATTAGAGACGTGCCCTGGCCCACTTTTCTGCCTTCCCCTCTCTCCCCTGCCTGCACACCACAGGTACTAGACCAGAGTTTTAATCAGGCATCTCTCAAAGACGGGCACGGCAACCTTCAGCGACACCCCTCTACTGCCCACCCACCTGAGCTATCGCCGCCGCCGCCACCTGAGCGATCCTTCCTCATCTCCCTACTTGTCTTTCTCTCCATCTGTCTCTTATATTTCCCCCTCTATCCTTTACCTCCGCTTCCTCTTGCTCGCTCCCCGCGCCGGTGGCTGCATACCAAACAGAGTAGACGTTAAATGATATTGTCTGAGCGAGAGGGCACAGTGGCAGCGCCTCTGTGATGTTGAGATTCAGCGAAGAGTGTTGTGTGAAATGTGCAGTGATGGAAAATTCTTGACATATCAAAGAGACAATTTTTACGTTCCCGTTGTGCTCTGAGGCATTATTCCACAGATCATAGCTGTGAGGAGTGTGGAAATTTTACGCTGGAAGAGGAAAGGACTGTGTTGTGTGTATAACACACAATAAAGTAAAATAAAATAAAATAAAGAATTACGAGCCACAGAGTTCGGGAAATGTGTCTGGATGACACTATTAGTTTTTCCGAGATATTTCCACTGTAGATGGGTGTTTGTTTTTTGTTTTTTTTTCCACCCTGTCAGCCTTTTTAATCCTCCTTCTTATGTTGCTTGTTTTCTGACGCCTGTTGTGTTTGCCGCCTACAAAACAGATGTCGCTGAGCACAGCTGGAGCAGCGAAGAAACGACGAAAGCAAATGAGAGGCCCTCCTGCTGTTCTGCAGCCCGTCCCGTCCCTCCTCATCTCTCCACACAACGGAAACTCCGCTGACGGAAATGCAGCCGGGAATCTTCGCAGGATTCGGTGCATCGTGGCCTACCTGATATGTGGAAACAGGGGAAGCAGCTATGAAGGGCGTGATGGAGGTCTGTGCTATCATGCGGTTGGTGGCGATGCTGTAAGGCGAGGAGTAGAACCTGGGAAAAGAGGGAGACACGGGCAGACAAACGTCAGGAAGAGTGGAGTGGATGACTTTATCAAAGCTTTATTTATGGACGGGCTCAAAAGACCTCAAGAAAAAAACCTTCTAATCAAGTTGAATTCAAAATTCAAAATAGGAATTGTTGGAATTTTAACATAGTGAGTAAACAGCAACTTGTACGAAACCTTTATCAGCACTCGAGCTACTGTAATTAAAAGTAAATTAAAGTCAAAGCGTCTTCATTTTTTACTAATTATCTGTACTGGAATATATTTTTTTTTAAAAAAGCACCACACTTCTCTGTGGTGAAATATTCAAATGGTTTATTAATCCAACGTGCATTTCTCATTATTGAACCTTCCGAAGTATAAATACTTATTTACTATGAATATTATTATTATTAGCAAAATTGATGCACATAGACAAATTGAATTTTCGCCATAGCCAATTTAAAATGAGCATTTGATCATATATTTTATTTGAAGCACCAAAAAAGAGAAACGCATATTATTTAGCACGTCAAACAGAGGTTTTCTGTATACGTCTCAGTGATGGACTTCAGGCGACACTGCTCTGTTCTGCCTGCAGGAGAAAACTTTGCATTTCAAGAATCTATAGATGGTGTTGTAGAGGAGTAAGCAGGACAGTGTCAGTGTTGAAGGTTTACTGCAGCCAAATGTCACTGAGGTCCCTGGGGAGAAGGGGGAAGTATATTTATATACAACAGTCTCTCCACACTGCATGTTGTTCCTACATGATACTTAACCCAGATGTTCTGCGTGGTCTCCGGGAAAAGCTCAGATGGAGCAGAAATGGGAGTAAAATCACATATATCAAATATATATATATATGTATTCTTTCTTTAGAGTTAATATGGCCCAAAAAATGAATAGAGAAGCATTTTTATGAAGACGAACATGAACATTTAGTCTAATAACATTTGCCTATATGTATTAGAAATAGGTCATTTGCATTGCAATTGTTTTCTAAATCCAATAATCCAATTTGAACCTTGAATTTTAATGATCCTGTGTCACAGTGGCATGTGGCAAATGTGAAGTCTCATTTTTATTCAACATTTTTCATCTAATTTAAATGATTTTCACATTCTGTGCCGCCTAATTTGCTCTATTCCTCACGTTATTTTCCTCACTTGGCTGAATTCCACTACCGGCCTAAACGTCAGAAGGAAGGTCTGCTTTCCCTGCAGGGTTTTGGTTGAACTAAAATATCTTCCTGGAATTGGGCAGATTTGTGGCCGAGCCGGTGTTTACTTTGCCAGCTGTGTCAAGTGAACGACGCCGCTCATCCAGCTTGTTGGTTGAGATTGACTCCGATTCATTGGGGGATAAGTAGTTCAGGAAGTGGAAGGGAGTGAGGGGTTTCCTGTGAATGACTGAGGGAGATAAGGGGGGGGCTCGGCTCTCTCCTTCCTGTCTCGGAAGAGTGATAAAAAATAAAACCAGTTCCTAGGTCATTTATTTCCACAGCAGCATTAAATCATGACACACACACACACACACACACACACACACACACACACACACACACACACACACACACACACACACACACACACACACACACCACACACACACACACACACAGCAACCGGCATCCATGACCCAAACACACACATACACCCACACAAGGTCACTCAACTCCACAGCTCCCATCCAACCCCACCAGTGGAAACCAATACCTGGAGTCCATATAGATTTCCTTAATTAAACAGTAACAAAGTGCAGACACTACATTAATCTTTATGTATGACGGTCGTATTGACTGGGCTCCTATGAGCCAGGAGGGGAGTGTATTAGATGGTGCCAAGGATAGATTGACGCCCAGCTCTTACCCATTCTGCATTGCAGCCGGATCATATGTTAGCGCCATGCCAGTCTGGAAGAGAAAAACAGGAAAAAAAATCAAAACAAAACGCACAATTAATGATGAATCCCAGAAAATTACAACCGTTAGAAAGAACAGCAGCTACAGAAAATATGACATCTGCAAAAACAGACTCTGAACGGATTAAACAAACTAGTCTTATATGATAATAAACCTAACCTTTTCATTTAAGCCGCATTTACGGATCTGCAAGGGAAAACGGAAATCCACAACATCCTCAACCCCTCGTGCTAACTTTACCAGGTCCTCAGATCGACCTTATTCTAGGAGATTATATCCTGCAGGCCTCTGGAAGCAGCTGTCGATATTTTCCAATGTCACAAAGATAATTTGCTGAACATTAATTGCACTTGGGGAGCAGCAGGGTTTAGATTCTGATTCTTTATGTTTATAGTAAATTAAATCAAGCTTAAATGAACTCATTTTAAATTGGAAAAACTGACAAGTGACAAAGCCAGCGCGGGAAGAAGCGCAGTCGATAGGACAAAGTGAATTAACATCGGGGACGCTCTTTTTCAATTTCAGTCATCCTTTTATGAATGAGAGGATATGAAGTAGTAAGTTTTGGGGAGAAAAAGGAGCGAGTGGAAAACTGATTTCCTCATCTGTGTGTTTGTAAGAGTGTGTGAGGCCGTCGTAGAGTCCAGAGGAGAGACTTGTCTGCTGCAATCCTCCATCTGCATTCCTGAAGGTTCACTCCCGGAGGAGAGCTAATCCGATTTCTTTTAGCGGGAGGCTGCTGAGGATGGCAGATTTCATCAGAATACACACACACACACACACACACACACACACACACACACACACACACACACACACACACACACACACACACACACACACACACACACACACACTTTCCTTGCCCTTCCTCTCTCTCCTTCTCTTTTTTCAACATCTTGCACTCTTCTATTTTCTCTTTTCATCCCTCACTGTCCTCATCTCTTCATCTTCCTCCTCCCATCTTTCTGTACCTTTTTTGCCCTTGTTCCTCCAGAGGGTTCCCTGCACATCAAGTTAAGGGCGTGATGGCTCAGAGGAGCAGGGGGATAAGCGAGGCTGGACCAAACCCCCAAAAACCCCAGAGAATGAACAAAAACATCGTCTAGATCAGACGAACAACCCCCAGCTCCACCACCGGGACAAGGGCCACGTGGTCGCAGGTGTGCGTGGAGGTGGACTTGTGCACTTGCTGCTTAAACAAAAAGCTTTTATGAGAATTGTAAAGGGTTCATAAAATTTCTTGCATTAGTCCCTGTACTATGCAGTCATTTCCTTCATTTATGCAGCTTTCGTCAGAATCTGTGAATGTTTTTTTCTGTGAATCAACCGTGTGGCTTCTCTTCGTAGGAATCTGTCTTTGCTGACGTCTGTTCGAGCGTGAGCATTGGCAGTATGTGCGACCGCGCGCGTGCACGTGTGCCAACAGTGATAGCAGGCGCGGTCAGCTGTTTGGCGAGGCTGATGACTCCCCTCAGTGCCGCCCTGACGTCCATGTGCTGATGACTTCCACAGCGGAGAACCTCCTGACCGGGGGACTCTGCATAACCACCGACTGATTACCGATTACTGACGCGGTCAGCTGTCGGCTCTGTCACAAGGAAGGGAAGGAAAAAACAAAGAAACAAGCAAAAACAAAGCCAGGCAGACAGTGTGTATGTCTGCGTTTGATCTTGGAGTGGATAAAAAAAAAAAACAGCTTTACTGTTCAGAAGCTATGAACAAAGCTTGGCCCGGACTTGAATTTCAGAGGTGGTGTAGTTATTTATGTTCACTTTCCAAGCTTCCTCCACCCTCTCCAGTAAACACAACACAAACCAGAGACTTTGAAGAAACACATTTTTTGTTTTCCCGGGAGATAATGAATTTTTAAGAAAACCTGGCATGTGGAGTGTGACCCAGTTGTTTTCTTCATGAGGTCAATCATTAATTTGGCAAGTTGTGAAGAATTATTTTGCATTAATGTCTTTGCAACTGCGGCTCTTCGGTTCACAAGATGAATTTGCTTCACTTTAATCTTGCAAATATAAAAACACTCAGTGACTGCGATAAATCAACCGTTTTGAAAAATGCAATGTGGGGGAAAAAAAAAATCTGTGTCTGTGCACAGTTGTGTTTGGCACATTTTGTACCGAGAGTGTGTGAAATCCAGTATAATCAGTGGTATTGACAGGTGTTGCACTGCTCCGCCAGGACAAACCCAAACTGAACTACCGTCTCCTCACATACACGTTGGCACCTTTTTGTATTTTTACCTCCCGTAACGCTGCCTTGCTGCCACACACATGCACACGCAGACATCTGCCAGCTTTCACGCCAAGTGGAAAGCTGGATGTGTTTTGTTTTCCTTCCCCTGCATCTATTCATCTACACTTGTTCCCATGTGTAACTGGTTGAGAAGTGTGACTTTAGACATTTCGTGTGTGTGTGTGTATGTGTGTGTGTGTATATGTGTGTGTGTGTGTCTGTTGGCTAAAGTAAGAGAGTGAAAACTCGGGAAGTGGTGGAGATGAGCACCCATGGTGCTTGTGAGTGTGTGCTTGAATACGTGTGGTGGTGGTGGTGGTGGGGTGCAGCAGCTAATGTGTTAGTCAGCATGAGACAGTCAGATATGGCACTTTCTAGACTCCCACTTTGGGTAGTTTACAAGGAAATCTGTCATATATTTCTCAGTCCTTGCCACCAGGCACCCTGCAGCACTCAAGCCCTAGCAACTCCTGACTGATCACGCAATGTGTTCCCACTCTGTTTCTCTCTCCGAGTCTCAGTGAGTCACTTGCTCTCTTTCTCTCTACATATGTTGCTGTAGTGTCTGGGAAGACTTCAAACACAACGAAGAAGACACAGGGAGACAAAAGAGAAGAGGAAGAGACTGCGAGAGGGAGAGAACGCTTAAAAACAGAATGAAAGCACAAAGGAGGGAAAGTAAAAGATAAAGACAGACATGCAGAAAGAGATGAATGGATCGTACGGGCCGTTGCTCCCCTTCCTCTGAGTCCAGAAGGAGAAGAGCGAGAAAATGGCCTCAGTTCTGATAAACAGACTGACATATAATGCCTATCTCCCATCTCCCCTGTCCACAGATGATCAGTGACTGCAGGGACGCGCACGTGCGTGCATGACACACTATCCTTATCAGGGCTTATTGCATTGACTCGTGTACATTCATGCAGAATGCATTACAGTGTGAATGTTATCAGATTAGCAAGACTGTATCTGGAGGTGATCTGGCTTGGAGGCCAGACCAGATGTGCGCCAGGTGTAAATGCAATCTGCACATGCAGATGCCAATAATGTAGTCTGGTAACATAATATAACATATGCAGGGTTCTGATACGCTCGAAGGCTGCACAATGTTCTTCCTATATGCAGATTATTGCACGTGTGATGCATCTTATTTATTCATTGTATTCCTTTTTGAAAAAAAATAAATAAAAATCAAATAATAAATAATGGGATTTCCAGCTTTCTGGGGAACCTCATCAGAATGTATGAACTACAGCGAAAGCACAAATACTGCATATGCACGAAAAGTAAGTTACAAAAAGCTTGCGAATGGTAATTTAACTATTCTTCGCTGTTTTCCGACCAGTTCAAGGTTATTATTAGATTAAATTATCAGATACCTGAATTGGGTCTAAATCTGAAGAGCTCACTTTCTCTGTAAAGGGATTCGTGGGACACAGTCGGAGGGAATTAAAAGTGTTAACCTCAACCTTGCGATCAGGCGTAAAACAATAAAAAATAAAAACCAAGCTAATTAAAACTTAAAGTCTGTCACACGGAACCAGGTCTAAATTCACACCTGCCTCACAGACATTAGGGCACGTCTTTGGTGATCCGATTACGGCATTAAATGAAGGTGTAAGTGCACCCGGGATATGTTGAGCATGCACTTAGGTCAGATTGCTTTAAAAACTTGTCCGGGCCATTTATAGCCACCTTTTTCTTTTCTTTGACAGTGTGGGAATTGACCTGGGCCAAACTCAAGGACAATCTGCTCTTGTGACAATGCCTTCTACCTGTGAGACCCATTAATTCATTTGGCAAAGACCTGCACCACGACAGACCTTTCTCAAAGGCTTTTTCTAAAGGGTGATGGTCGGTTTCAGAGGTCATGATAAAGCGCGAGGAGGGTTGGGGGGGGTGGCTGTGGGTAGGAACGGGGACTTTCGGCTTGGCGTTAACTTCGCTGCACAGCAGCAGTGTTACAGACCTAAACGACAAACGCTGGATGCAGAAAGTGTGCCTGTGAGAGCGTGTCTGCATTCAATTCTGCAGCTCAGTCTTCGGCTGAACACAAATCTTTCCACAAAGTCAGGCTCCGCGTTATTCCTGCACTACTTTTTTTTTCCCCTGTAGTATTTGTACATTATATAATCTTACATATACATATTTTTTTTAAATCACAGCATGCAACTTCTGATGCCTGTTTGCATCCTATCCCTGATAAAATCTCATTGTAATGACTTTCTGTGTGTTTCAGAAGGATAACTTAATATAAAGTTTTCATTCTCACGACAAAGAAAGTGAAATCCTTCTGATACCAAACATTTAAACCCGTCCAATCGTTGGCTTAATGTGCATTTAAATTAAAAGGATTAAACTGATGCTTCCTGTATTTTGGCAGTATCACCATGTTGAACCCATTTTATTTTACATTAATGAGTTACCTTTCTAAAGGTGTAATCCAGTATGTTTGGATGTGATTTAGGGTGAAGGTGCTTCGCTGACTTTGAAACATGTGATGGACAGAAACAGCCCCAAACACGCATGAAAAGCTCATGCAGTCCTCTATACATCACAAACACCCACACGGACACACAGGAAGCCTGTGTTTTCTGAAGGACAAACAGTTCATCTGTCCTGGTTTCCTTTACGGTGCTATTTCAGCACAACTGTCAGCCCCTCTGACTGCGTGTGGTGGGTGGAGGTGAATGCTTGTGTTCTCCCTCCATCTATACAGTTCAGTCTGAAGTCTCCTCTGTGTGACCTTTCCCGTATAGCTGGCTGGTAGCCTATGAGGAGACTTGAACCTCGTCTCCACATGTTATTACACTGCGTCCAGATTCAGGTTTACTGGCGGTCTGATGGATGGCACAAATGCACGTGTTCAGCGAGGCATTTGCCTTGAGATACAATTTACATGACAGCTCATGCGCATCCAGGGGCAGCTTGATCGATATATGGGGTATGTTTGTATTCCTTTTCCAGCTTCACATCTTAAAGTGAATACAAATGACAGACATTAATGGTCTACATAAACACCAGATGTTGCAGCAAACCCTCTCTTGGGTGCTTGAGCGAAAGGTGGAGCCTGTTCTTAGAAATATCAGTACCTCGGAGGTAAACGCTTGTTTCATTGACCCCGTTTGGGTTAAATCCAGTCTCTCTTGCTGCGTTATTGACAGCTATTTGCAGTTTGTCTGTCAAACAAAATGTAAGTATGCATTTTGCTCTGAAGGCATGAAATGCTAGAACAGCAGCTGGATTATGATTTGATTTGATTTGATTATTTTGGTGATGGTGCTGTTAACCACACTTGTCTGCGGGTCATTTTCTGCTTCTTCCTGCAGCTTCGAAACATCTCGTCTCTCACCGGTCATAGGGACAAGTGTTTTTACATGATGCAAGCACAGATCTCACACTAACAGGAGCTTGTATATTTGAGCCTGATGAGTTGAACTCCTCTCTTCCCTCAGGCAATTACTTCCAGATTAAAAGTGCATCAAACAGTTGGTGGACCGATAATAAAAATATCAAGGAGGCTACTTGATATGGAGAGCTGTTAGTTCCTGAGAAACCAAATACATTTCTCTTATTCGTTTACCAAAGCTGTGTTCAACGACTTGTCTTACTGGAGGGTTATAATGCAATTGAGTTAAAAACGGGTGTTTTGTGTCTCGTGTGATTCCTTGACTTTGCACATGTGACCCAGAAGATGTTTGCTCTAGAAACCACTCCTGCTGAGATGAGTAAAAGAGGAAATACTAGGGAACTGGAGTGATTTGAGATCTAAGTTGTGTTACACTTAGAAGCACCTATGAAGGGCTTTGTCCCAGTTGTAGAGGAGTAAATGAAGCGGATGTGCATCCATCTGTCCTGGAGCAACATTTTACCTCGCCTTCTCTGTGCCACGGCCTCCCGTTCTGAGGATACTTGCTCTGGCTTTGGCGTTTTTTCTGCCCTCCGTCGGCAAATTTGCACAGCAAAGGCTCCGTGGGGGCTGTGGACAAAAAAAAAAAGAGAGATGAAGGTCACAACCACGTTATGAGGAATCCCTCCCGTGACCCTGCAAAAAAAAAAAAAAAAAAAAAAAAAGACAGAGGCCCCTTTGAACGTTGTCTCGTTTTTTCGTTCTTCTACCGCTGCATCTATCTGCCCCCTCCTTTCCTCTTCTCTCCTCTGATTTCCTATGGAGCAGCTAGACGAATTCCCAGTCCGGCGATGTTGGCAGGCCCTCTCTGTCCTCGCCCCGGCTGGCAGCCCATGAAAGAGCATTGCAGGGTATTGTTGAAAAAATAATCACAGTAATCGCTCTTGTAAATACCTCTGAGATGGTAATGGAGGACTGCTCTGTCAGCCAAAGCTTATTTCTAGCAGGCGTTCCTGCTCCTGACGCATAATCCCTGCGTGTTTTACTATAACAGCCATCTACCCATTTTTCCACTCAGTAACCAACGATGTTAGAACCTCACTGTGCCGTGTTTTGTTCCAGTCCAGGCTGATATAGACGGTAATTATGCCATTTATACGTGCTAGAAGCTGCCTTAATATTTCTGAGAATATTTACAGATAAACTTTACAAAGGATTGACACATCTATTCAGCTGTGGCGACCGTTAACCATGAGATGACATAGCTGTTATTAATTCTGTTAAAACGAAGGGGAGGAAAAAAAAAGCACCCTCCAGAGCGACTTCCTCTGCTCGCTGTCCGTATCAACAGCCTTTTGTATACGTAATTCCCGATCAAAGGTCGATGAATCTGTTGCGATGACCTACGTAGCTATAAAGATAACTTCTCAAAAGGGCACTTTCTCACGCTCGGGCTGCAGGTGAGCAACAAAAGAGACCAAAAAAAAAGAAAGAAAAAATGGATTCGAGTAGAGAGCTCCGCTGATGAGATAGTGTGGTAAGAAAAAAAAACTGAAGAAAGACTGTTTCAAGGAAAGATGAAAGTGAAAGAATTAAAAAAAACAAAAAAAAAGGGAGAGTAAGCGTGAGAAAGTGGTGGCTCTCTTTGCTGGGGATCTTTGGGGTCCTGACAGTGTCCGTCCCCCTTTCAGTCTGCCTCAGTGAGATCAGGAGGTCTTAGGAGGCAGGATGTGGAGACGAGAGCGCCGGAGGGGGACAGTTGTACAGACTGGTAGGAAAACATGCATATGAAGAATAAAAACAGGAAAAAAAGACAAAAATCTCAGATTAGGAGAGTAATAAAACTCAGAATTAGGTTATAAACAAACAAAACAAGCGTGCAGACTTATCTGATGAATGCATCAATCAAAAAAACACATTTGTATCACCAAAACAAACAAAAAAAAAAGACATTCAAAGATTTACATTTTGCAGTGCTGCATAAATCTCCTCACACCAGAGATGTCATTACATCCCCGCTGCAGAGGATCATCTTAACAAAATAATCTTTGGAATCAGCTTTTGCAATGAAGACATACTTGTGATTTTAGCCACGTGAAA
Source organism: Xenentodon cancila (assembly GCA_014839995.1). Lineage (NCBI taxonomy): Eukaryota > Metazoa > Chordata > Actinopteri > Beloniformes > Belonidae > Xenentodon > Xenentodon cancila. Next base: position 8,785,837 of record CM026217.1, read on the forward strand.
ACATCCCATCACGTGTCTGGCAAACAGTGATTTTTTTTTTCTTTCTTGTACATCTTCTGTAAAGACAATTAAAACTGGAGCAGAGATGATCAGTCCTTTTCTTTTAAACAATGGAGTATTTCTCATCTCATCTGGCTCGGTTTTGATTTTCTTTCTCCTTTTTAGAGACTGACTGACAGGAGCAGGGAAAACCGAAGTAGCGCGTGGACCTTCACCAGGACAAAAGCACCTGCTCTCTGGCAGCGCTGTCGGTGCGGAGAGAGCAACCAGGCTCGTCCGCTCTGCGAGCCACTGCTGCCGTGCACCTGGTGGCTTAGGAGGGACCTGACAGCCCTCCTGTCATCGAATTCACATTACAGGCCTGGCAGCTCATGACACGGCTGCACTGTGACGACACAGGCCAGTGACGGGACTGTCTGCGGGAGGGTGAGCAACAGGACCTTTCATTGTGCGATGCCAGAGATGACACCCACAGACAGTATTGTTGATCCTTTAATCTCCGCCCGCAGATGTTAGGAGGGCTCGGGCCTTTATATTACAAGACAGCAGAGAAAAGAGCTTGTGTTGGGATTGAAAGGAAGAAGAAGAAGAAAAAAAAGATGCTGAATGAAGCAGCTAGACGTGAAGTGACAGGGGACTTTTCCAGTTGATTAAATGAACTGGGCATCGATGAGCCAAGCATGTGATTTGTTTATCCATTTCATTTTCTCACATGTCAGAACTGTGTTTGTTGCCTGCTCGGGATAATCATCCGCTGGCTTCACTTAGCGTCTGCGATGCAAATGAGAAAAGGGCTGTGGAGTAAACAAAGCGGCGCATCTGTGTTTAAGCGGCCCGAACATATGCAGACACCTCTGTAGGGGAGTTTTCTTAAACCGGGTGTGCGTGTTCATGTCCCTTTGGGGTCTGTCATGGGACTAAACCTTTAAGAATCAGGTCAGGAGATAACATTTAGAGAGGGACAGAAGGGGGGAAAAAAACAACAAAAAAAAAAAAAAACAACATAAGGTCTTCCAAACCTCTCCTCTGGCACTCTGGGAGATAATTAGCTATTGGAGAAATGTGGAGGATCTGACACAGAGCACGCTGACGTTCTCTCCCTGACTACATCCCCAGTTCCCACAGCGGACCAGCCAATTTGTTTAAGACTCAAGCCCAAGATCAACAGCCTCGCACCACCCCACCCAGCATGCGAACACATTCACCCCTCCGTAGCCCCGGCACATACACACCCTCATTCTGCCCTTAAACTCTCTGTCATAACCACTGAAAACACAGAGAAATACCCGCAGACACACGAGCACACACGCAATACAAACCTTGGACCTCTCAGCGCACGCCGTCATCACTGGCACAGAGGAGTAAACCACTTTTACTGTAACCTTCTGGACAGCGTAGCTGCTGATGTTGCCTCCGACGGCAACGCGTTTTAAATTGGCTTCCCAAAATGCAATGAAGAGGAGGGGAGGGTGCTTTAAAAACAGTGTTATGGAGCGGTTTTACTGCAATTTAATGATCCTATATCATGGGAGAAAGACACAAAGTACTTTTGGTCAGAGGTCAAAAACTGCTGCTAACAAGGTGCTCCATGGGAACTCCTAATTGTTTTCTTTTTTTTATTTTTTTATGTGGGTTTAAGTAGGAACTGGTAAATATAATAATGAGGGTTGAGTAACAACACATGTATAAACATGTGTGCTTTGGTGAACGCGCCCCGAGACTAACCGTACTTTTGCAAAGACAGGAAAAAAGCAAAAAGAGCAGGGGTGTGAGACCGAGACAGCCTCATTTGACTTCAGCCTCGGCTCAATCATGCTCCTCACTGTGCATCTGGCTTTAAAGAGATAGTCATAGATTTGTGCTCATCAATGGAAACATTACCACCCAGTAAAATGAACCACTAAGTACATGCAGATGTACTTCTGTGCAAGGCAGCGTGATCACAACAGCAGTTTAAGCTGAAGCTTGTTCCCAGTTTCACTTATTAGCCCAGTGTGCATCAGTAATTATTGCTGTTAGGTGGTTTTCTACTGTACAGGCCAGCATCTGGTTGAAATCAGACCTTTTATCCTTTGGAATCCAAAGACAAAGAGAGATTACATGCTCTGGATGGTCTGTCTTGGCCCATGAATGCAAATCAGCGCATGTATTATTACACGTCACTTTTTACCCATGTCGTGAATTCATTCACATGCTCTGAATAGGACCATACATCTGTTTGACCTGAATAGGGGAATAAATGCAAAAAAAAAAAAAAAAAAAAAAAAAAAAGTCCCCGATTTGCAGAGGAAATGGGTGAAGGGTTTTGTTCAGAAAGGACGCCGGCTTTTCACCGTCGAGGCGTTCACAAAGGAGCCCTCTCACAGGGGTTTGGAGTCAGACGGAGCGGGCCTTGCTTTGCTCTCAGAGTGTCCAAAGCTAAAGAGGACAAACAGAGGGAACCGTTCAGCCACTTGGACCAAAATATGTCAGTATGAAAAGCGTCGGTGAAAGGAGGCTTACAGCCCCTCAATTAAAACTTTGGTCGAAGCTTACTACAGGTGACTGGCTTGCAGCTTTGTGAGCTAAGCTTCTCTGAAAAGCCTGCGGATGTCTGTAGTACAAGGACATATTTAGTGAGATCATGAAAAAGTAAAAACCAGGAAAGTATTTTATTGGAATTCTGCTGGGCTCTGGCTGCTTGAGAGGATCTCTAATTGGATCAACAACTGTCTGAGTCCCGTCAGCCAGCTTGACCTGTTTGCCCAGACTGAGGAGGAATTGTCTTATGGGAGAGTGAGAGAGCAAGATAGAGCAACGGCGATAGAGAGACAGACGGAGAGGACACTAAACGAGAGCAAGGAGTCCAAACGGCAATGTTCCACAGCTAGATAAAGATGAGGATTAATAGGGAAATGCATAACAGGTGAGGATAATGGATGAAAACCACGGCGGCGTTGCAAGCGCACCGACGTTTTCACTGTCCAATAAAACTAGATCAGAACGGCTGCCAACAACGAAAGCAGGCAGCAGCAGCTTTCCTACAGGGAGGGCTTTGACGGATCCCAGTCGATAGCGCTCACAACTGCCACGCTGGCCTCGCATCCTTCAGACTGGAAATGAAGACAGCCCTGCCAGCCGTTTTGCTGACAGGGAAGGCGCACATGGCTCCGTGACACGGCCCAATAAATGGAGCGGCCGCTGAGCGGAGAGCACGGGTGACAGATGTAAAAGACTGACACGGTGACACAGAGCGACAAAAACGCACGAGGACACGGTGACGGAAAAGAGGAAAAGAGGGATGAGACTTTCACAAAGAGGAGATGCGTTAGGTGTGGTCCAGCCCCCCTCCCTTCCCCTCCCCTCCCCTCGTTCCCATCAACACTAAAGGACTGGGATGAGCTTTGGGAAAAGGATGTCAAAAATGCTTTGCGTCTTACTTTGAATTTGCTACACATGCTCCAAAGCTATTGATCAGCTCCTGGCCAGACTTTACCGTAGAGGGCTTCTGCAGCGGGCCAGGGGGTTCAAGCCTGAGATCATATTATGGATTACAGGAGGGAAAATGCAGGGAAGAGCCATGGATGCGGGCGGTAGGAGCCTGATCGATGAGCTATTGCACACTTAACAAGAGTAATGTTATGTAGGGAGTCTCTGACATGCTAATCCATCTCTATCTATCTATCTATCTATCTATCTATCTATCTATCTATCTATCTATCTATCTATCTATCTATCTATCTATCTATCTATCTATCTATCTATCTATCTATCTATCTATCTATCTATCTATCTATCTATCTATCTATCTATCTATCTATCTATCTATCTATCTATCTATCTGAACTTCCAAGGGGATAAAGCTTGTAAATGTTCCATCCATCCATCCATCCATCCATCCATCCATCCATCCATCCATCCATCCATCCATCCATCCATCCATCCATCCATCCATCCATCCATCCATCCATCCATCCATCCATCCATCCATCCATCCATCCATCCATAACAGAACTGATCCCAGACCAGATTTAAAGCAAGTAAACAAAAATGATGGATGACATAAGCCGCGTGAGTCTGACACTCAGTCAGACCATAATACAGCAGACAACTAGAATCGACTGAGACCGTCTTATGGGAACGGGAAGACCAAAAAAAAAGCAAAAAAAAAAAAAACCCCAAAACAAATCAATGAGACACGGTTGAGCTGACAGGTGAGGAATTTTATGCTTAAACAAAGAGGCATAATTATTTTAAGAGGAACGTAATTGGCCGCTCAAAATGAATGCGCTCCAACGCAAGATTCCTAAAGCTGGAACTGCAGCGCAGCGCCAAGGCAGGCAGCGGGTTTCCAGCTGCTATCCAGCTCCTGGGAGACGAGCTCTGTGGTACCAGTTAAACGAGATCTACGTTTTAGCCTAATCAGCTAATTCCACTTGCCGTTCCCGACACCGACGTTGCCATGGTTAGTAAACGAATGGCTGACAACAACAGAGCCTGCAGAAGTGTGTGACTGAGTGGAAGTTGGTGTACAGCTCTTGCCAACTCTCATAAATGGCTCACAATCCTTCATCCATATATTAAAACAATGTTTATAAGAGCAGACAGTCTTCACCACATTTATTCCAAATGGCACAACTGAGCGTTTCTGAGCCCCAAAGTCGGCTGTAATGTTAAAGTGGTGGTGGCAGATGTTCCTAATGCTGAAGCCACAGATGCAGCTCCATGCTGCTGCAGCGGGGCTCAGTATCACTGGTTGCTTTACGCAGCTGTCTAAGGTGGCAATTACACTGCAAGCGGTTGCACTGCGGTCGCTTCCCAAATCTAAGAGTGTGGTATGAGAGTAAGAGCACGGTTTGAGTGAGAGAGGCAAAAATCGGATCACAGCTAAGAAAATACCACAGTGAGTGTCAGGGATCGTTAGCCAATGAGATTAATCACAGATTAATCTTCGAAATGGTGAGTCACATATGCTGTGGTCCAGAAAACCGAGGATTTGTAGGAGGTTACGCTCATTTGAAAGGGTCCATGTCATTCTCGAAACTGAGCGAAAAAAAAAAAAAAAAAAGACCCTAAAACACACAACACACATACAATTACCAAGTCATTAATTGCATATGTAAGTAGTATTTGTAAATGCAATACAATTTAAAACCACAGGGGGCTCCAAAAGCCTCCCATTCAAGGATTAATTATGATTAAAATCCCCATAAAGTCTTTATGGACTCTTTGGATAGATCCTTAAGATTCGAATGAGGAAAACACACCTTCATTTTCTTTGTACTCCAAGACATGATGGGGATTTTCTGTTTATAAGCAGTCCAAGACACGCGAGGGCCTCCAAGCCTCCTGCCACTCCTGTTGGTCTCTTCTGTTTCCGCCCTCCGGCTCAAAACACGCCGGTGAAATTCTATTTAATACGCAAAATCCACACACTGAATACGATTTCAAGCCATCTGTGAACTGAGTCAGCGACGACAGACAGGCCGAAGAAGTGATCTCGCCGCTTGCGCCGTCTCAGCTCACACGGCAGCGAAGGCGCAAAGGTTTAAAACGTAGAAAAACAATAACAGCACGTCGGCTCACACGAGTGTCCCGCTAAATGACAGGCTCGCGCTGTCTGACTATATCACTTGCATGTTTTGACTATGTTCAACGTAAACAGGTTCAAGACGATCGTTGAGTTAATAAAGTTAATGAATAAAAGAAGTTTAACCATGTTCACACGCGCTTTGAAAAGAAACAAACAAACAAACAAAAAACACAGGATGGTGAGTGTTCTGATTTAACGTGGGTGATCAATGGTATTGAGCGATTAATAACAAGCAGGCATTAATTGCTTCTTGTCGACCTTGTGGTGTGAATCTGGCTCTGGCCCGCGGCGACACCCTTACATGGAGGCCGTGGCAGAGGGACTGAAGAGTAACTGTTGCCGGACTTTGCCTTTAGGGGGTTCAGTTGTGCTTCCGCAGTCTGAGCCAGAGTCCGCGTGGGCAGACGGGAAAGCTGCTCTCGCCCTGTTAGCACGGCATTATAACACTGCCAACACCTCCAGTGACCCGTGAAACCTCCAACTATAGAGATAAATCACACAGACCGCCGCTTTGTAATTCAGCGGGACTGCCCATCTGCAAGAACTACGGCAAATACATCTCAGCGTATGACACCGTATCGGACTCACAGTACATCAGTTTTGAGCACTAAAAGTACATTTTACAACGCATTTCTGTGGGAGGCTGGATTTAGTTTCTTGGGAAATGTCATTATTTACACAAAGCATTAAAACTTGAAAGCGTTTCTGCCACTTTATCAGCTTCAAACGCCGTCCGGCTCATGTTCCAGCAAATCAGTGCAGGTTTATTTATCAAGGCAGTGTTCTGCCGGGCGTGCTTTTTTAACGGTGCTGTTCGCTCGACTTTCACAGAATTACCGAGTCCAACGTAAAACAAAAAACAGGTGTTGGGTTCTCAGAGAATCTCTCACGTGGTCCAAGAAGTCAACTTGTAATTCTCTTGTTGAAAGTAGGGTTTTTCATTAATTAATTGCTGCTGATAGTTGGACGGGGTCAGAAGTGTTTGCTGCGATGACAACCTAGTCGCATCCGTTGCAATATCACAGCGCGGCACACAAATGCTAGTGCGTCTGTTAACTAGGTTTCAGCATAGGGCCTTCCTGTAACAATGTAATGGACAGGGAAAAAAAATGAAATTACAGCGCAATAAATGAATTATCAATAAAGAGCCCTCAATACTGTATCTGAAGGAGGATCAATATGCCACAGCCGAGCTGCAATGTGGGCCGAGGGGCTGAGGGTGGACCTATAGCTGAGGGAGAAGCCAGGTCGATAATGTCACCGAGGGTGATTGACGATCAATGCTGCCAGTGACGTTGATCTATGATCAATGTAGGCAGGGCACCAAACTAATGGGGGGGGGGGGGGGGGGGGGGGGGGTTGCGAGGCATGGACATGGGTGGTGTGTCGGGGGGGGAGAGGGTGTTCCAGTGTCCTCTTTACTGTAACTGATTGGGGATCGATGAAGGGTGGCACCGCTGCTGATTAGGGATCGGGCGAATCTGCAGCAGCTATGTGTGTTTGGATTTGGTTGGCTGCTTGGAGACCAGCCTGTCTGGGCTGAACAGAGCTGCATATATATATATATATATATTATATATATATATATATATATATATATATATATATATATATATATATGCAAGAGCAAAGTGAGCTGCACCTTATTACAGTCTCTCATTCATTTGAATGTCTATGATGTCGCTGGTGGAGCAACAAGATGCAGTGACAGTAACCGGACTTTCTGAAGGCCCACTTTTTTGATAATAAACAATAAATCTGTGGATAAAGGCAAATCTCCTTACACAGCATCTCTCAAAGGGCTAAATATGCTCTCATAACAAAAAAAAAACAAAAGAAAAAAAAAAAAACAACAAAAAACAAAGCTGAATTTACAACCAGTCAGCAGCGCCTTTGTGTTTTCTGGCTCAAGCGTAGTTTGTTGTGCTTTGCAATCTGTTCAGCTGGTGCAGTCACAAATTTTGGGCTGCCTGCAGACATCCGGGGAGGGTACAAGTGGACCTCTGTGGATTGGTGCAGATGACAAAAAGGACAACATATGTACTTATGTGTCCGCTCCCAAGCAGACATGAGGGCATTTATCCGCCTGGAGAGATCAGAAGAGGGAGGAACTAAAAGGGTTTTTAGTGATTTAAATTGACTGTGAACTGAAAGTGAACTTTGTAGGACAGCTGACTAAATACTCTCCCTCCTTTGTTTTGTGTTAAAAGATGCCAAGAGGAACACCGTTGTTTACGATATTGGACGTTTTTCACCTTTTAATCTTATGTTAATCCATAAGTAAAGATCGCATTTTTGTATGCCTAATTGACATGATGTTCAGGGATTCTTACCACAGGATTAGATACACTTCTGTTGTTATGAACCTGCCGGAGTATTCACAAAGAGCCACTGCCTTACTGATCTTCAGGTCCATGAACTAAAAAAGCCACAGTCAGGTCAAACATTAGACACATATCCGCGTCATCTGTTCTGTCGGAAAGATTCGTATATGTCTGAACTTCAAACGGTGCAGGAGACATCTTCGAGGCTCATTACTCATTCATGATTTAGGTATTCTCTTTGTTCTCAAGCAGCGTTGATGCTAATTTTCACTCACCGACAACAAAGTGACATCTTCCTAGTGCTTACTGCTTTACACTCAAAGTTGTGTTTTTTTTATTTATAGCGAAGATCTGATGATTACGTGACTTAAAAACCTGAGCACTCTCACCTTCGAACTCATCATACAGACTATGAATATTGTGTGTTTAATTGAAACTGTAAAAAAGCTTATATCTTCGACTGCTGTGCTCTTTTTCAGCAACACCGTGTCTATGACTAGAGAGCAAGGCTGACCACTTAAACATCTCAGAGATGATGAAAGGCTTTGTTTTTCTCACTCTGTGTTAATGGACTGCAATTGATGCGGGAGAGCTGCGTCTTTTCTCCAGAAGTCCTGACCCTTGGGGAAAGACAAAGAGGTAATGTAGGAGGGAGCGATATCGACAACATCGACATCACTCAGGTTCAAAAACAGTGGAACATTGAAGGTAAATCCCATCATGAAGTCGAGGGTATCAGTATCTCACTGATGCACCATCAAGGACGGTGCAGCGCAAAAGAGCCTGGCAGGCAGTCGTGATGGCAAACTAGCAGATACAAACAACTCGATGGCTGATGGTTGAGCTGATGGCTTTCATTAGCATTTACCTTTTCTCCCATCCGAAATGACGCACCTGTCCCCGATGCACAGCTGTGAATGAGCGTATACAACACACCCCCGCTGCAGAGGCAAGGACACCGCCACACGGGCTCTCATCCAACGTTTCACCAACAAGCTCGCCAGCCGCCATGACGTGCAGACTAATTGGGGGAGGTGATAGGGTCTGATGAGGCCAGTACTTATTGAATTCCCCTGGTCTGTTATTTAGATAATGCTGGAGAGGAGCAGCCTCCCCTCATCTTTCCTGCTCTCATCCATTCACTGTCCCAGCAGGGGGTTGCTGGCTAATCCACTCCCGTTTATAATGGCTGTTCAATCTGAAGAGATTTGGACATGGCTTCCCCCGGCTAACACACATTTAACATTCCCCGCTGTTGATTTTTCCTCATAATGGCTCTACTGAACAAGTTAATCAGAGTCTAAAAGCCCATTTCTACCTCTCTGACCATCTTTCTTGTTCTGAAAGGAAGCGATGAGGTAATGTTTTTATTTTTATTTTTATTTTCCACTCCTGCGTTTGTAAAAGCAATTATCAAAGATCACTCACTTTTTGTAATGTGAGAGGAGAAAAAAAAAAATGTGAGAAAGTAAAGTTGAGACAAAGTTGCAGAACAGATGGCTAAATGGCAGGACGACAAACTCTGGAGATGGAGACAGCAAAGCCTCAGAGGCATGCCGAGAAAACCTCTCAGTGTGGGACGGCACATCAAAATCACGAACAACTTATGAGAACCAGGCAATTAATGCCGCTGCTGCACAACAATGTAACATATTTGAATCTCAAATGCTGAATTTTGACGACGAGAAATCGCGCCATGCTGCATGTTCCGGCTGTAAACTAAACCCAACAAAGCCGGTTGTCTGAGATGAGGACTGAAGAGACAGAAACTGAACAAACGCTCAAGTTTCTGATAAAATGTTGGCACAGAAAAGAGACTATTACACAAATAAGCTCAAATACAAAATAACTGTATCATGTTTCATTCAAAATTAAATAAATACTTAAATGAATAAATATTCATTTAAATAAATAAATAGGACACTGAAATAAATACAACATAAACTATTTAAGTCTTCATTTTTAAAATGACAACTTATGTATTTCTTGAAACTTTTATTTCATCATGGTATATTCATTTATTTCATGACACTTTTATTTTGCATTGCCACTTTTATTTCAGGGTTCTTTTTATTTCATTTTTATATATGCAAATTGAGGGGCGTGGTTTTCTAAGTGGGTTTGGCCAGTCGTGAACTTCAGCAGATCCTCATGACGGACGAGAAACCCGGAAAAACACAGAAGAAAAACATCAACGAAGAACAAAATGAAGCAACATTTTGGATGAAATGGCAGCGCACCTGCACCAGCCTGCATCCACCTGCACCCACCTGCATCCATCTCCATCCACATGCACCCACCTGCACCCACCTGCATCCATCTCCACCAACCTGCACCCATCTGCACCCATCTCCACCCACCTGCACCAGCCTGCATCCACCTGCACCCACCTGAATCCATCTCCACCCACCTGCACCAGCCTGCATCCACCTGCACCCACCTGCATCCATCTCCACCCACATGCACCCACCTGCACCCATCTGCATCCACCTCCACCCACCTGCACCAGCCTGCATCCACCTGCACCCACCTGAATCCATCTCCACCCACCTGCACCAGCCTGCATCCACCTGCACCCACCTGCATCCATCTCCACCCATATGCACCCACCTGCACCCATCTGCATCCACCTCCACCCACCTGCACCAGCCTGCATCCACCTGCACCTACCTGAATCCATCTCCACCCACATGCACCCACCTGCACCCATCTGCACCCATCTCCACCCACCTGCACCAGCCTCACCAAGCCCCAGAATCCCTTTCCACGACCACCGTTGCCAACTCCGACTTCATGGTTGCATGATCATGTGCAGTCTACATGCGGGGCCTTGGTTAAAACGTCCTGCTCTGGTTGCAGCTGGGAGCAACTTTGGGACGGGACCACAACAGGACCTGCTGCTGCTCGCTGCAGTGCAAGAATCTTACATGCTTTTATTGATACGCCAAAAGTCTTCGATAATACCTGAATATAGTTGCTAGATTGGCTGCTAGTTGCTTTTTTAAAAACAAAAACAAAGCATAAAAGTTGCCAGATGGGGTTGAAAACTCGCTGAATGTAGGAACAATGTCTAAGTTGGCAACACAGCCACGGCGCTGAAGTTAGTTTCTGATTCGTCAGACGGCAAAAGAACCACTGGATTATTTGAAATTCTGGTTTAAGTTATTAAACTCAGTATTTATTTATTTTTAATTTGGAATGAGATGGTGCTCCATAGATGTTTACAGTTATCCCAGTTTTTTGTAAAAATGTCTTGGATGTCAGACATGAAATGTGATTTTTTTTTATATCTGGTGATGGGAATGTTCGTTTTTGGGTTAATGTTTCTGTGCTGCATCATTTAGACATTTTTATTTTTAAGTTTTATGGAAATACCATGTGCACAATATTCTTTATCTGTGTTTATTCTCAGCAACGTCATCAAACCCCGTTAACAATTTCGTCCTCAGAATTTGAGTTTTGTCCTAGAAACATTTTGAAATAAGAATTTATATCAGGCCGATGCCAACGCGACCAGTCAAGCAGAGGTGAAAAGGAGCACTTGCAATTATAATTATAAATATATTTCAACTGCAGTTGCAGCTTTTTTAGGTAGTTTTTTTTCATAAGTTTTGTTTCTCTGTTATTTGGCCCAAATGCTGATTGATCATAAGCCAACCCTACCTCTACTTTATCCATCTTTCCATTTTTCTGTAGAAGTTGAGACTTACGGGGTCTGACTTGGTCAGCCACAAACTTTCACAGAACGTCTCCAAACTAAATACACCATACTCGCTGTCCTCTGATTTATTGGCCCATAAAGGGTACTGTACTGTCTAGTAAAAAAAAAAAAAAAAAAAAAAACAACAAAAAAAACAAACTAAAGGGCCACGTTTATAAAGTTCGACGTTGTGGCTTTATAGATCAGGGACCATGCTGACGAGGGGGGCCATTACGGCTGCAGCATTTAAAAGCTTACATGTGGAGGGTGCAACCTGGAGTTCACCAGGGGCACGGCAAATCAATATTAGCTCAACTTAGAAACCTGCTGTATAATCCTCGATCTCCGAGGCCATTTGCTTTGCCGTCTGGAATTGGAGACACTCTTGACTGCATCCCCCTCACACGCCTGGCTGCAGGGAACCCACCGCTCGCTACCTAAATAAGACATCCTGAAGAATTGATCTGGATGCATCTGTGGCAAGATTGCATCTTGGGCTAAAAAATATATATATATATCTCACAAGCTCAATCTGTATCTATGCGTATGAGGATAAAAAGAGAGGTTACTGAATGGGATAAGTAAGTGATAATATTACTATTGATGCTTCACTCGTATCTGAAAAACTGCTGCAGAAAAGAAGTCAAAACCTCTACAAATGTTAAAGGATGGTAAAGACCATATGTTAATAAATACTACAATACACTCTATTCTGTAAATGTGATATACGATCACGTGAAGGAAATAAATCATCTTTGTTTATTTAGCCTGCAAACAACAGTGCCTTTTGTGGAATAATGTATTTTGTTAGACAAATGACCGGAGTGGAAAAGAACAGAAAAACATGTTTTGATTCATTTTTTTACACAGTCTTTGTCACGTTTAAACATTTTTTGGCCTTTTTGTTTACAGTAGGCATTTTTAGAAGAACATTTTTCCAAAACACTGTCTCCAGTTGGCTGGAGGTAAAGCTAGAAAGTTGAAGCCCACCTAAAAAAAATGCCGCTACTTCCCTCGTAAATACTAAAGCTGGAAATGCGAACAGTTTGATTTTTGACTGCAAACGGCAACGACCGGCTGTTGCACTGTTAAGCTGTTTCGAGAAGGTACACGTTATTGTACCTGACGACCTGAGGGAACACTAACTTAACTTTGGCATCCTTTCCTGATAACGGGCAAAAGATCCCTCATGTGTTTCATGTGAAATCTGCAAAATGTGAATCTCAGAGCAGACGTGCAGATGCAGCGGTTCCGTTATAGGCTGAAAGCTTGGGTCTCGTGATCTGTGGTGCAACTTCTTTAAAATGTCTTTATTCAAGATGTCGCTGCATCATTTTATAACACTTACTGTAACATAAGTTGATGTCAGCCAAGTGACTTCATATTCATTTCACCTGTCTCTGTTCAGCTCCTGAAACTCAGTGGGAGGGTATTATACTCCTTTTGACCTTTTATTTCCTCAGCATAGAAGCAAAGTTTCCGGGTGTGATTGATTAGCGTTTCTAAATTTCTATTTGGCACAGGTTCTGGCAGTTAAACTATTTTAATTTTCCTTTTGGCCTGGTGGGGACTCCCATTGGTGTGGTGTGCGGGCTCGCTGCTGCAATTGCAGGGAAATAAATGGGCCCATCAACACCTGATTCTAACTCAAGGGCTTTTTTAGGGTTTTTTTTTTTTGGACAATTATAAAAACAAAGCTTATGCATTCAACGCTTTTGAAGAGCTGGTGTTTAAACACCTAAAACAGGCGTTCCAGACCTTTTGACCTTACTCGCCTGTCTCAAACATCACCTCAGGGCTTCCCGAGCGTTATTATTGACTATCAGTTTTGAAACCCTTGAATCATTTTCGACCTAAATCGTTCTCGCGTCCCGGAGCAGGGAAAACAACACAAACAAAACATCGCGCTGCAAGAGCAAAACTGTACTCCAGTAACAACTCGTGCTGCTGTGTGACAAGCAAAACATGAAAAGTGAGCTTTGCAGGAGGCGTATATCTTTAGGTGCCTCTCTGCTGATTCGCGTGGGTTGTCTGTTTCTCTCTATTCCCATGACCGTGCGTGTCGCTGGATTCGCAGTTGTTGGACTCTCTGAGGCCTTTAAGCTTGCTGTTTTTCCCCTATCGCTTGTGCCCAGTGGGGGGACAGGTAGTTCTAGCAAGAAGCAGCGCAGTGCAGCAGAGGTAGTCCCCAGATGCTATGGATTCATACTTTCCACCTGATGCACAGGATGCAGAGAACAGAGAGCTGGCAATTAACCCACTTCTTATATAACCATCCATCCATATTCTACACCTGCTTTATCCTTTGCAGGGTCAGGGGGGTCTGCCGGAGCCCCGACTCATTACAGGCGAGAGAAATATACATACATACATATATATACATATATATATATAGCCAAGCTAAAGGTAATGAAAGCAGTGCTCTCCTAATGGGCTGTTGATGGGTGTGTTTGTGAATGTATAAGAGGAAGAAAGAACAAAGAAAGGATAAAGGCAGTGAGGAAGGTTTCTGCTGGCATAGTAGTTTACTCCGTCACTTACTGTAAAATGCTTAGCAGAAATGAAGTAAAAGTGTGATTCATTTACCATAATTTGCTGTACTGCCAGCAGAGGAAAGAGACACACAGAGACACTATGTCTGGGACATGAGGTCACCGGGAACCAGGTGCGTTTCCAGCGTCCTTCAACTCCAACACCAGCAGGCGGCTTTCGTACCAGTGCACTCACATAAAAAGAAAATGGCACAAAACGCTCTAGGTGACAAACACACAAGCAACTTGGACACCCTGGCAGTAAATTTCACCAAATGGAACACCTCCCACGCCTGTTGATGGTCCGCCGGCAGTGCATACACAGCCTGCACATTCTTTTTCCATGTTTCTGCGTGTCAGCTAACCTGCTGGCAGGCTATCGGATGAATGAATGGGCGTCTACTCCTGGAGGTCCGGTGGCACAACAGAAATAACTCTGCTGACCACGGTGACCTCAGCTTGTTCCCACACTGCCTGCGTCCTGTTCTGATGGAGGCCCGAGCGCTATTTAAAGAGGAGCAGCCAGATTTATCTCAGTGCCCCTGTGTCCTGGGACAGTGACAGTGACGTCGTAAGGTGTAACTGATGCTTGCCCCCCCCCCTCGCCTTCCCTGACGCAAGCACACAGGATAAAATCAGTCAGCTCTAGGCAGTCAGACGATCTTGGCTGCCCCTTCCTTCCTCTGTTCATTTTTAAATATCACAAAGTTACACCTTAAAACATGCCAAAAAAAATATGCTAGAGTGGAAATTGAAAGCTGTCATGGTTGATACTTATTTGTTGTGATAATACAGCGAAGATAGTCCGATGTCTCATAATAAAAGGTGCAGGACTTGACCAGTGAACCACAGCAAGCATGCCTACAAAATTGCTTGCATACCTCAGAGACCTTGCAGCATGATTATCCTCCTCAGCGAACTTAATCTTCATACTGGAGGACGGGCGGGCGGGCTGGAAGGCTATGAGCTCAGTGACCTACTCTATCTGCTGAGAGGCTGAATATTATTCTTTGGAAAAGAAATGCATTGCCTCGGGACCTGTATTAGATTAAGTTGACTGATAGCTATGACCAGGAATCTATGGATCTGGGAGGATAACATGCACATCTTAGGACCTCTTTGTTACTGGAGCGGATAGCCTTGTTATATATGGGGAAGAAAAAAAAAAAATCACACAAAGCTTTTGCTTATTATTTTTTTTCTAATTTGAACTGCTGATCTCGAACTTGCACGTACCTTATTTCAAGAGCTAATAGAAAACAAATGATTTCGTTGTGTATTCTACTCTTGTAGCTGCTCCACTTGAAAATAAGAAAATGTTAAAAAAAAAGTTTTAAAAAAAAGCGTCAACTGTACACCCACGGCTCAAACCACTGGTCTGTGTGTCTAGTAACGAAGATGTAACTAGTGACAAAGACGTGGGAGGCATGTGCGGGAATTTGTGTGATATTTAGCGTAATGAGCAGAGAGGAGGGGTTTACGTGCAGGGAGAGAAGACGGGGAGGGCGGCGGGGCCACGTAATCAGGGATAGATGGATGAAAGAGAGCCTAAAAGCAAGGACAAGCAAAAGTGCAAGGAGAGGTGTGAGCCGGGCAGGAGGGAAAAAGATAGGAGGGGATCAACGTGGTGAACAGCTGGGCCGATGTGGCGGGGGTCAGGCTCAGGAAGCGGTTGCATAGTCAATGTCATCCTTTCATCTCATCTGCTGGAGAAGCAGCAACCTAAACTAAGCTCAGGTTTAACCTTCCAAAAGCACAGGTTGATCCAACTTTCTCGTTTCTGCACCACCCACAACTGTGTGCCCTTTTCCATCTGTTCTCGTTTATATTCCTCACTTATTCCTGTCACATTTTCTCAACTCTTAATCCTTTTCTGCTCTTTGCATGTTTGCTTTCTCTCCATTACTCTCCCTCGTTATGTGTCTTTTTGTCATGGTAACCGTCCTTCAACGTCTCTCTCCATATTAGATGTGGTTGAGTGGAGAGCAAAGTCAATCATTCCTGGCTGAACCCCCTCCAGAAACCTGAGCTCCTCTCCTCTGCCTAAACAAACTCTGAAGCCAATCAAAGGGCTTATATTATTTTGTGTGGAAGGGGACTGCGGCAGGTGAATACTTTATGTTTCGGTGACAGATCCACTCAGAGCAGCTCCCAGCTCCTCTTCATCTCTGCAAACCGCTGGCTTCGCTCATGAATGATACAGTTCAGCGGCAAAACAAACAAAGCGTGACAAATCCAGATTACTGTCTGTAGGCGCGATAAGGTTATAATGAGAAAGTGCATCAGGGGAAATTGATCCCTTTTTCAGGAAGCTGCCTGATTTACTTGGGATCCCAGTAATAACTTTTGTGTGTCCTGCGTCTAATGGGAGGGGGTTGAAATCAGGGGTTGTGGGTGGAAGGCTCATGTTGAGAGGACTGATTTCGTTATGATGCAATATCCTGATGAGCCTATTTGAGAGGCGTGTATTGTGCGTAATTATCATCTGAGTACATTAAAAAGCTGTCTGGTTGCCACTGATGATCTCAAACAGAGACAGACATGTAGCCGGTTTCCAATAACAGCAGTAAATGAATTATCAACGGATAAAGCAGTTCATTTCTGTCAAAAACACACACAAAATAAAAAAACAAATGGAGAAAGGAAAAACGTTTTCACACATCAGCACCCTACATACGATGCATGCATGCAGCATGGGAACGAGGTGCCTGCGCAGACTTGGGAAGGCTGCCATGTCTGGGAAACGCTGACAGCCGAGCCATCAGTCTACTTGGCTGCATGTTAAATCTACATGCCATCAGGGAAAGAAATGGGCCTGCGACAGGGCAGTTATTAGCCAAGGGAAGGTGGGAGGGAAGGCACACATTAACATAGATTACTCAAGTATGACTGACAGTTTCAGAAGGGCTTTTTGTGACTTAACAAGTGATTTGGGACTAGCCTTAATTCAGAGAGGGACGTTTTAATACCGTGGGCTGTCTCTGCCATCTTGGCATCGTCGCCTTAGTGAGGATGCCAGCAGGGAGGGTTTTTTGTTTTTTTTTTGTTGCCCTGCAGCAGCACCCCATAAAATAATACCTCTATCCTCAGTGGATTAGTCCCTGTGTCCTGCAAGTAATCATGGGAAATATAGGTGGGCCAACATGTGGGGGTTGGGACTTCTTTTAGGCTACACTGGCTGCTTTGTGGTGCTTTTATAGCACAACCACATCTGTCTGGTGAACATGGGCACATGTGGTGGTACTTCACAAGCAGACAGCACTGTGGATCTCAACATATCCAGGAAAAAAAACATATAAGAAAATAGAAATTTGTTTGTTTTTAAAAAAAAAAAAAAATCCTATTTGTGTTGGGAATTGGACATTTTACATGAAAAAAGTTCTAAAAAGCTTTTACTGCAGCCCAAATGAACAAAACCAGAAGAGTAATTGCGAACAGACATTTTTCTTTCAAAAAAAAAAAAAAATCGCAAAAATAGATACAGGTAAAATGAGAAATAGCAGAGCACAACAACAACAACAAAAAACAACAACCGGCAAACGCTAAGCTTGTACATATTACATATTTCCGCTGGGTTTTGTCTGTCAGGGCCACTGCGGCTCCTTCCTGATGCAGTTTTCATTATTTATCCAGCATCTATTGGACAGTATTGGATCCAACTCTCATCTGAACTTTGGAGCAAGCAGCAACTACGGAAGTAAAAAGGGAGAAACCGGAGTGTCGGTCTGGGCAGAAATCTTGCTACCCAGTCAAGACATGAAAGGCAACATTAAGTTCATCCAAGAGGGGTGCTGTTATTTTCCAGGGCTCAGCTTTATTTACCCGCTCTAAAACATCATTCCAATTTTTATTTTGCTGTCATGCAATTTTTGAAAATGAAATCGAGGTTAAATCACAAAAAAAAAAAAAAAAAAAAAGCGTGGGAATTCAATTCAACAGCTCAACATTTACAATATTTTAAAGGTTCACAATTTCACTTCTGTCGCTACAAACAGAGTGCGGTATGTACGGGAGATTAATTTACCTGCAGAAGCCAAACAAAAGCGAATGTATCTCCAGTTCAAATTACATTTACCATAGGGTGTCATCTCTAAGCTGTTTAATGCATTATAGAATGAAGGGCTTTAATCAGCTAGGCTCAGTAGAACCAGTGGATTAAATCACTTTTTATCTGCACTTCCGTTGACTTTCCCTGTGCAGAGGGTTGCAGTGTAAATCATAATGCGTCCCTGCTGGCCTCACTTCAGTGTAGTTTATTGCTGTAGTCACATTTCATAAATTCCATTTATTTTGTGTATTGAGAAAATCCACATCCAGTAAAAACAAGGATAACTCTTTTATCGTCTTTCCAAGCACAAACTTGAACATATCTCAAAGAGGAGAGAATGGTGTCTACGTGTTTCAGCGTGTGCGCCGCCTATCACAGGCGAAGAATGCATGTAAACGTAGGTAAGTATGCATCTATATATGAAATGACACGCAGTTCATATATTTGTGGGCAGACAGGTGCACCGCGTGGGCTTGCATGACTTCTTATTTGTGCGTGCACGTATGCATGCTCACAACCAACAGCAGCGATAGGGAGAGCCGCTGCCGCATTGCACAGAATTGCTAAACAGCTGTAGTGCTCCATCAGGGCTATCGATCATGTCCCTCTCTCTGAATCACAATCAGACGTGGGCAGCGCGGAGCGGCTACAGCCGGCCTCTGTGGATGCTTGTTGGACAACTGCTACGCTCCTCTCATATCAACCAGGCCTCGGCAAACAAACCTGACCTGGATGGCTGATTAGATGCACCTATACATATTTCCACAGAACTTGCTGGACTATACACAGACAGGCGTTGTGTTGAAGCGCTCAGAGCGCAGCACACATGTTTTCTGCAGCTGTGCTCACTTCTTAGTATTTGTTAGTGTCAGGAGAGAAGTCCACATGGACACAAAGGTGCAATTAGGCATAGTGTGCATTTCAATCATTTGAACAATAAAACTTATTTTAAAAATGACTTGTTACGTTTTAGGAAGTTTTAACTGACATAGCAGCGTTCGTTGCTTTTATTTTGACGTGCCAACTCAAGGCTTTCTGTTCTGAGACCCGGAGGGCTGAGTTGGTGAAGCAGAGTTTGCTTATTTTATTTGTCTTTTTGTTCGTTTTTTAAAAGCAACAAGCAAAATAAAACTTTGCATACGTCAAACCGAGAAAAACTAAATCAAGGGCTTTCCTGTAATAAGAGTTTCATTCAAATACTGGCCTGTGTTGAGGCAAATCTTAACCTTATATCAGGTATGGTTCGAAAAAACATGGTAGATTAAAACAGGAAAAGTAAGGACGTTAACATGTCCCTATTAGCTGTTCCTGCTCCCCGTCTTTACACATGATCTATGACCCAACGTTGACTTCATGCCAATATAGGGACTTCCTTTGTATTTGTTTTCCCGCGGTCAATTGAATGTAACATGTGACCTGGCACCTCACATTCGGATATTTACTTCCTATTATGGGACAGCAGGGTTATGGCTGAATATCCTGCATTGGCACTGGACACACCTGATTAGAGGAGACCAGATGCAATGCAGCAACGCCAACAGAGGCATCAGAGATGTGCGTGCATGCACGCAACTTGAGATGTTTGTCCGATTTGTGAGCTTTGTTTAAACACTAAATGGTTGCTAAAAGAGGCACTGCATTCAGGTCAAAGTCAGTGGTGCATGACCACGTTTGCATTTAGGTGGGTTTTTTTGTGTTTGTGTGACAGGTGACATAGTTTAGTAGTCATGCCTGTGACACAAGCGTAGCCCTGCATGTGCACAAATGCACACGCAGACGATGTTGGCGTGCCATGTGTGGCGGAAGCCCCCTGGGTGTGCCACTGAGCTGTCAAAGAAGGATGGATGAAGAAGCTCGCCTGCATAGCAAAGGGCTCCTGGGAAACCTGGCCAACATGACACTGACACACACACACACACACAATCACCCACACACACACACACACACACACACACACACACACACACACACACACACACACACACACACACACACACACACACACGCACACGCACTGGCCGGGAGAGAGGCCGTTTCTGCTTTTAAACAGCAGATAGGTGAACATGCGTGCATGTGTCTGTGCACAGACACGTGTCTGAGGTCAAAACACATCTATCAGAAGGATATTTATTTCATCTGTGAGAAACTGAATAACCAGAAATGTTCACTTAGCAGAGCAGCACGTCAACACGGACAGTGTTGGAAATTCAGCACTCCCACTCCACCCTCTATAAACACTCTGGGAGCTGCATCAAAAGTTGGCTGATATAGCTTTTTATCCATCACCCATGAAAGAAGATGTCAAAGACAACATTTTGCACACTGAAGATTAAATGGGAAGATAAAAACGTCAACTCTTAAGAGAAGTTATTAAATAAAAGCTTTTTGATATTATGGCTATAAATATCGAAAACATTTATTTGTCACTTAAGTCATCTCACAAGCTTGAAAAACTATTTGAAATAATAAAAAGATATATGATGGAGTGTTTGAAGCAACACTAGTCCAACAGAGCAGTTATATATATATATGTTTCTTGTATGCAGTTTCCGTATGTAAAAGTTCCTGCCTGATGTTTTTAACTGGTTCTAGATAGGCTGAGACCGTTTAAACTTCATCTGAGTATCTGACTGGTTGAATCTCTCCCCCACAGGGCCGTGTAGTAGCACTTCATCTGTGTCCCAGATCGCAGCAGATGATACTGCAACACAACAGGAACTTTGAGAACAAAATGGCAAAAAGTTAAAAAATATAAATCACAACCCGTAGGAATTCTATGAAGGGATCATTCCTGGTGCATATCCGCTCAAATCACAAATGACAAGTGTAAGGGTGGAGCAATGAAGGGAAAGATTTCAGGGACCTCCTCAGGGGGTCCCATTATAGCAGCAGATCAAAGCAGATCTTGTAAACTTAAACATTTTTAATTCAACAGAAGGATTTTCTTGATCAGGGTGGTAAATCTCCATGCTTGGCACAAGCCCGAACAATCCATTAACAATAAGAGAGCCTCAGCAGCAGGGAGATAGACCCTTAAAGGCGAAGGTCAACCTGATATTACAGCTTTAAAGGTTTCCTATCACGGCTAAACTTCAATATAACTACTCACCTTGCATTTAATGGCTGCTGGCTATGCAGTGGCTGAGCACATATGGACAGTCTAAATCCACTCTTTCTGAGATATTGCTGGATAGTGGAGAGCGATTTATGGATCTGTTTCTGTCCTGCGGGTCGGAGTGTTGTTAATAAAACTGCCACAGGGGTGAAGGAGATCTCTTGCTGTGCCCCTAGCTGGCCCGCACATCCTCTGGGATGCACAGGAGAATCTGAGTGCTGCAGCACCTGGCCTCAAAAGTGCTTCAGCAGCACTTTTCTTCAGCCACTCCTGGCTTTCTGACACTTTCATATCTCTGCTGTCATTTCTGCAAACTTTATTTATTTATTTTTAATTCTACCTGCCACCACACAATGATTTTTTTTTTTTGTGCTGCGATCTCGTCTCTTCATCTTTCGTGACGTTCTTTCTTTAATCCAGTTTTGCCCGCTTGTTTTCTCCACGGCTTCTCTTTACAGGGTGGCTCCAGAAAAGAGGGAAAGGCAGGAGCGAAGGAAACTGCTACGGAGAGCAGGAGCAGAGGAGGAAAGAGGCGAGAGTGCAAGCTCTTAAGTAGATTGCAAAGAACAGCACGGAGTCATGAGTGTGAATAATAAGAGGGTTTTCTCTTGACCGAGAAGTTCCAGCCTGCTGCAAGAGCACCACCCGGGAGGGAAGGAGATGGAGGCACGGGGAGACAAAGTGGCAGAGAAGAAGAGTCCTACAGAGTAATTGGCTATTCAGCCAAAGCCATGGCAATTAGCTTCAGTAGTCAAACATCACCGTGTACACAATCTATCAGGCAGCCCGGCACATCTGAGATGAGAAATTACCATAATTGAATCAGAAGGGGGGGGGGGGGGTGGGGGGTTCTCTTTGCAAAGGTGATGATTTTTTCCAATAAAGACATGAAAGGAGTCAGATGAGAGCAATGAAAAGCAAAAGGAGCCTGGACTCACCTGGAATGCCTGGCGGGGTTTTCAGGTATTTTCCATTGAAATGCTGGATCACAACTTCACACTTCTCCGTAGACTCCATCCTGCAAATCAAAGTCATACATTCACTTTATAAATATTTATTGTCCATTGGTAGGATTTTTTTTTTTTTTTTTTTTTAATAGTCATAAAAGCCCTGCTTAACCTCTGAAATAAATTATTCCACATGACCCCGAGGTCAGCTGTTTGGTTTAAATTGATGTTTCGAGAATGAGATTCCTTTTTCGTAAAAAAAAGGTGAGAAACGTCTTTGCAAAAAAGCACGAGGTAGGAGACGTCAGTAAATAATAACACAATAAACGGCGTCCCCTCGGTTGGTTTCTATCAGTATGTTCATTCTAAAAAGTCCAGGGAGACCGTTCAGAGTCTCTCTGTCAATCTGTTGCAGGACAGCACCCCCTGAATCTCTAAGAAGTTCATGATGAAATTCAGGGCTTTCAGGGATGACTTGTTATGAGGCATTTCTCTGTGCATAACAGACAGGACAAAGGATCGAAAGACAGAAAGAACAGGGCAAAAGGATGCAGAGATGGACAGGAATAAGTAGAAGAAGGTATAAAATGTACAAATGAAATGCTCATTAACTTTGCAGCAAAGCCTGCTGTGCAGAGAGACAACACAGGAAGCTGGCAGGCTCATCTCCATCTCCATCTCCATCTCCCACTCCATCTCCATCTCCATCTCCATCTCCCGGCCTCTACATTTGCACTGCAGGTCAGGACGATCTGTTCCCATGTATTGCCTATGTCCGACTTTTTACTTTGAACGAGTTGCTTACGTCAACCTTCAAAAGCTGATATCTGTATATACTCAGGCTTACTGCGGCAGCAACAACCTTGTAATGTAGACGACCTTCACGACTGATCAGGAAAAAGTGAGGCAGCAGGGGAGAGAAACACGCCCTGTGAACGCAGGCGCCACAGCAGAGGCAGTACGTGGACTTATTTCCATCAGCACGTCAACGTGCCTCGTCAGAGCGTTGCAAGTAGGTTTAGTAAAACTAAACTGACCATCTTCTGAGATTCTCCAAACCTCTAAACTTTCTACATGGTCAACGACAAATATGATGGCGTACAAAGGTTTGGGCACCCTTGCGTTCGAATTTCTGCAACCGCCTTGGTCATTACTATTTCTTACAGTCCAAAACCAACCCAAAGGAGAGAGCAGCCACCCTGCACGTTCGTTACCTATTAACAGCCGCTATGGCAAGTATCACAGGCTGTAAACACGTCTTGTTTATTCTTCCTACTGGTTGTTAAGTCATGAGATTGTGGAAACCATTGTAAAACCCTCCGCTTGCGCCTGTTGAGACAGTCCACTGTGGACTTTGAGGAGAGTTTAGGGTCATTATCCTTTAACTGGAAACCGTGATGTTTGCTCCCAGAATTTATAGGTATTTAAGTGAATCCATTCTTCCGTCTAGCAGCTACTTTCCTTGTGCCATCGCTTGCAACACAAGCCCAAATTTGAGTGTAATTCTGCACCCTCTCTTCGAGTTTTAGTTAGAACAGTTCACAAGATTTGTAAAATACCTGCATCGCTGTTCATTTCCTTGCTGCGTACTGTGATTTTTTTTATTTATTTTTGTTTTTGGTGGAGGCACAGCAGAGGTTCTCTGCTGATGACTCCCTCCTGCAGGCTGTTTGATTTGAACAGTGCACCAATTCTCCAAAGTCTGTCCACAGTCTGCTTAATCTGCCTGAATGTCTTCTGTATTCAAACCAGGGCAAAGTGGTAAAAGTTTTCTGAGAGCATGGGAACAACATGACCCTTGTAAAGTGTGCACTTTTTTGTTTTCATGCCTAATATTTTGTACACTTACAGGCAACAAGACGTATATTACCACCGGTGCCTAACTAGGGAGGCACTTATGGCGTTCCAAAAGTGAAAGAATTCAGACAAAATAACACAGAAGACAGGAGGCCCATCTCCTCTTTCACCCCCTCTCAGCTGGCCAGTGAAAGCATGAGGTGGACGTGAGAGGCGAACCGGTCCTGGCTGACACTGGAGAGGTGCTGGATAGGACTTAGAGAGGTTTCCAAGGCTTACCTAAACGTCCAGCGCTCAGTTCAGACAGACCATGAATTCATAACCTTGCATCAAACGAGCAACTAGGAAAAGCACATCAATCTTCTAAATGTTCATGCAGGAAACACAAATAAAACAAAATGCTAAATGAACTGTGTGTCTGTATAATACAACAAATGCTCATACGCATGAAATTTCTCAGCCATCTAGTAAATATATTCTAAATTCCCTTATACACACAAAGGACTAATATAAAAATGAGAGCGTTTTTCAGTACAGGCTTGAGTGATTGCTGTGTCTTTATGGTAATATACTCCTGGAATGTGCAGAATTCATTGCATTCCAGATTTCGTGCCTTTTTTTTCTTCTTTTTGCCAACTCCGCCTGAAATACTCATATCTTCCTGTCAGCCTCTCACTTCTTGGTCCTTTGTCTCTCATCCCTCCCGTATCACTGCCGTCATCCTTCTTTTTTTTCTTTTCTGCTATAGCTTCTTTATCGCTCTCTCCGTCCCATCCATCTTACTCCCAGTTCGTCTACACCCCTTCTTTTTGACATCTCTCTCATTCCTCCCCGTCTTTCAGCCTCGGTTATTTCCTCCATCGTTCACCATGACCCTCGCTCTCTCTCACTCTCCATGTCCTCCTTTCCTTCCCTCTCTCTCCATTCCTTACTTTCTCTCTCACGCCCAATCCGCATCGATATCTTTTATCCAATAGGGTTAATGAACAAATTAAAGAAAACCAAAACCCAAATATCAGAGCCATGGACATGGTCTTCAATAGAAATAAAATAGTA
Organism: Xenentodon cancila; assembly: GCA_014839995.1. Classification (NCBI taxonomy): domain Eukaryota; kingdom Metazoa; phylum Chordata; class Actinopteri; order Beloniformes; family Belonidae; genus Xenentodon; species Xenentodon cancila. The sequence goes on from CM026217.1 coordinate 8,810,927, forward strand.
TAAAACCAGTTTAATATTGCTGTTAAATGTTGCACAGTTATTATTTTATGTATAAGGGAGAGATTTGTCATCCATCTGATGACTTTGGCACATTTCTTTATTTTTGTCAGATAAAGGCACCTAAAAAAGATAAAACTCAAATATAGAAGTCACATATAGTGCTTATAATAAATACACTACTCATAAATGTAGTTATTCAGCTAATATTAGTTCTGCTAATGTTTGTTTTTGTAGTTTCAAAAGAAACAGGTAGTTTAGTCTGCAGAAAAAAGCTCCTGTAAAGCCACTGCTCCCAATTTTCAAAAACAAATAATCATTTTTTGTACAATTTACTGACTATCATCTCACCATCCGCCGTGAATATGCTTAAAAAGAAAATAAAAAGTGTATATTAAAAATCCTGCCTTTGTAAACTGGGAACAGAGTGGAGGCAGCCAGCCTCCCCCAAGAGCCCCCAAAGAGGGGGTTGGAAGAGTTCGTGAAGAGAGGCTCTTTTCTTTGGGAAACATGGGGGAGGACTGGAGGTGGAGGAGGGAGCCAGTTCTGTGTTTCCTTGCAAGTATCAACAGTTGGAGACGTCGTACGAAGATCGCTTACCCTACCTTTAATAAAGTAAAAAGTAACTAGTTGTGTTAGATGTGTTCAGTCACACATCTGAACCTCATTAGAAACACGCAAACATCCCAGTTGCAGATCCATCATGTTTTCAGCTCAAAAGGAACATTTTTTTCCCTTTGTTCTACTCAAACGTAAAAACCTTGTAAGCAACAATGATTAATGTGGTTGGTTGTGATCTCTGTTATCAAAACAAAAATCTGCTTTGTGAGTGCTAAGAGATGATTTGGGATGTTTCTGTTGTCCACATGAAAAAGAGTCGGACAATCACCCGTGCTTGGACGCCTCACCCTTCTCTGGAGTTTATTAGGACATCCTGGACTTGTTAACACTGAGCATTTCACAGTGTTTCCTTTGGATCTTTAGTCATCCTAGACTCGCCATCTGACTCTGACCGGCTGGGAGGCAGTTACAGGGACAAACTAGTGATCCAGACTGGCTGGTGGTCAGTCAGGCTTTTGTCAGCTAGAAAGTCAAACAGCTAGACAGTGGGGCCGGCTGGCTTTTCTGTGCATGCTGCTGGTTAATGGCATCAGGTGCTGCTGTCTGCAATGATTAGTGCTGCGGCTGGAGTAATGGGCTCTGATAACAGTAATTGATCAGCCCACAAACACTTAGCTCAGTTTACTCTCTCTAATGCCCCTCACAGTCCACGCTTCAGCAGCGGCTTGCCTGTCCGTCTACCGACACAGCTAATGGGCTCTACTTTTCATAAAATCCATTGATTTGTTTTGTCTCCTTTGGATGGTTCTGTTTCTGGCTCTTTTATTTCTCCAGCCATCCATATTTTTCTAATTTTTGTTTCACTTCACACTCTTTCTTCCACCCTAATGCACTCAGGCCTTTCACTTTCTATTCCCCAATATTTTTGTCCCATAATGACTCCCCATTTACGTCTCTGTCCTATCACCTTTTCTTTCATTTTATAATAACCTCTATGATTAGTCCTTTCAACCTGACCATTGTTTCACACTCATGCCTCTCTGCTCTCCGGCTCTTTTGGTCTCTCTCTCCATCATGTCTCTTCTTCCCTCCATTGAGGGCTGCTTGAACAGGTGGCCAGTGGCAGGTAGTTGCTGTGCTCTGCTTGTTGGTCTGCAGGAGGCTGCCTACCTGTCTGACTGGAGCATGGGCGAGAGCCTGCTTTTTAATGTCTGTTGAGCTTACATGTGTATAGATGCGCAGGTGTGTAGAAGCTGTCGTATCCTAATGTCTGCAGCCTGTTTACGTGTGTGCACGTTTGTGCACGTCTGTCCTGCTTTAACCTCTGATAATAGAGCAGGGAATAGGAGAGGAGTTCAGCCGGAGCCGGTGATTAAGAAAAATCCCTGCAAGATGGCGGTTGTGTGGCCGTCAGTGGCCTCCTCTGGGTAAACAGGGAGGAATGTGTGGAGAATGAGAGCCTGGTTGCTGCTGTCGAGGACACGGACAGAACCGTTTATGACTTTGGGGATTAACAAGCCGAAGTGGAAACTTTTCTAAGTAGAAAAAGAAATAAACTGTTGAGTCATGGACTTGGTCTTGAACACATGGCGGCGGTGACTCCAGGATTACAGAGTAATTGCAAATGTCCATGAATGTTGGTGAATGCAGAGGCACAAGGATCATTATCAGGGATGTGTGCATGAAAAAAAAGAAGAAAAAAAAATATGGAAAGAGATGTGTTTTTAGAGTGAGTGAGACTCGGATACCAGCGCACCCGGATGCATGCATATGCAGAGGGATCCGTTTGACATGTTTAAGACCACGTTCAATTTAACTGATCAAAATAAATACTATCAACCTGTAGCAACAGTTGTGCGGAGCCTTCTATGGGTCCAGAGGGAGCTTTCCAAAGATTAAAAAAACATTATCCTTGTAAGTGTGTGTCACAGGGGTCATCTCAGCTCACTGTTGAGATTCCGCAGTACAATTATAATTATTATTATTTACCTGGCGAAGCCAACTCCTCTGCTGACCCCGTTGGCATCCCTCAGTATCCTCGTGGAGATGACGTGACCCAGGGGCTTCAGCATATTCTCCAGCTCCTGTTCGTCCATGGACACTGGCAGGTTAGAGATGTACAGGTTGGTGGGGTCCTGCTCTTGTTGCTGCAGGGTCAGAATGTTGAGGAGCATAAGAGGCGAAATGGATATAAGAGAAAGAGAGAGAGAGAGAGAGAGAGAAGATGGACTTATTAAAAACGGTACGTATTCATTAATCGTAGGAATTGTTGAATATGTGGCCGCTTTGCATTGTGTGCGATCACGAAGCGTCTTGCAATTTGAAAAACTGCAGCCAAACCCCGGATCAACCTGTCTGACATTTGGCCTTTGAAAGAAACGCATTCAACCGCTCAATTGAAACATGGATTCGTCAATACTTCCCTGTGCGTCTGGCTGCGTGTGTGATTGAATGACTGCTGGCTGCATTATGGATTTGCATGAGTAGAAAATAGCATGACGGTGCAAGTGTGTGTTATCGTTTTGCTGATATAATCCATATATTTACAACAGCTGTTCGGGGTCATCTGCTTGTTTATTGGTCAGCTTTAACGACTAAGAAAGAGACAAGCTGTATGTTGTGCAGCGGTGTTTACGGTGTACACAGGGGGAGCTACTGGCTGGGTGAGGCTGCGGCGGTCCTTTGAATGCGCTCTTTTGAATGCGCTCTTTTGTGGTGGGTTGAATTCCAGGTTGTGGAGGGTGAGCTGCAAGCTCCAAAGTAAAACTGCTTTTACTGAAATCCCACCAGTCAGTCACTATGTCAGGCAGTCACAATTTAAATCACAACAATATGCAATCTATTCATTTTTCAAGCCTGTTACTCCGTAAATTAAGCATGAAATGCCATCCTTAATGCTAATTATGTATTTATGATTGCTGAAGGCTGTAAGCACATAGCATGCTTTACATGCTTCTAACTTTGCAAATCACATTCAATCCATCCCTCCTCCAGGGTTTAAGTGAGTCATCCATGCAGACAACCAGCTAGAGTTCCTAGGAATCACATTTCTAACCCTCTCCTGTCGCGGCAGACACCTACAGTGAGGGTACTGGTTAGAGAACTACAGTAAATGAATGAATGCTGCAACATTTTCATGAAATTCACATTTGCCTCAGCTACCAGTTATTTGAACGCACAAGAGGGCGGAAATTACCAAACACAATGTTGGGTTCTTTTGTTTAAAAACTAAAACACCATTTGTAACTTTTGTTTTATGTAAAATTTGCGACGAGTTAATTTTTTTAATTGTCAATTTAATCTAATAAAACTAGATGTGGCTCTTTCGGATAATATTTGAAGGATCTTAAGATTCTTTCACTTTGAAACGCATGTGAAATTTGCATGATGTCTGTGAGTTAAATTAGATTACTTTCTGTTTCAACATTAACAGCCCTTTTTGATCAAAGGTCCGGAGTGGTACGGAGAGGCCTTTACTAGAAGCATCATCAGAAGTCTATAATCTAATAACCAGGAAGGTTCCTAAATATTTCAAGAACGTCTGCAATATGTAAATCCAACCAATACAAGACATCCACCAAAAAATATAGTGAATGGTATTTACATGAAATAACAACGTCCGAGTAGTTTAGGAGTGGACATGTTGAATCGGCCAAGTCTCAAACACTACGAGGGGGTAGAGACGGTTTTTATTGTCAAGCTCAACAATCTGCACAGAGATGTTTCTTTTTCTAAACGCAGGCTACTTTTTCATTTCGTTTCTGAAAATGTATTTATTGCTTTGACAATATAGTAAATTCGCCAATTAGGAAATGCACATTAAAGGTCTATAAAAAGAAGATTCAGTAGGTCTTCGACTTAGAGGTTTGGCATGTTCTCAGTTGGGGATTGTGGAGACACTTCATTTGCCAGGTGCATCGAAAACATAATCCTTAAAAACTGGATTCACCACAGGCAGGGCCGCCTCACTGGCTTGTTGTGATTCCCACTGATTATTAAGGAAGAGGGTAAGAAGACGGGGAGGAAATGTCTCCACCAGTATCCTGACTCCATCTTTCCGCCTGTCAGAGGAAAGGGCCGCTCCGTCCCTTGATTAATTAGCTGCCTTATCCGACAGGACATGTTTGATCGGATTGAAACCTTTGGAAGGAAGCTAATGCCCGAGTCCACACCATTTTCTACTTTAACCAAGAACTTAATTACCTAACTAAAGTCCCCCTTCCTCTGCAGGTTGGTTTCACTTGAGTGCTTTATAAAGTGTGAGAAAAAGCTGACAAGGGTTTGTATAACACAGGATTTGCTGGTGAATAAGGCTTAATTAAATCTACCTGTAAAAACTGACTACGTGTGTCACTCTCCTGCCAAGTCCTGTGAGTTCATAGCCTCGCAGCTGCGCTTTCCTTTGAGAGCTTTGCTGGTTATGTGAGCTGATGTTTTTGCGGATTATGTCAGATAGGCTTCATTTTCAATGCAGAAAGAGGTCTGGATCAAAGAGTTAACCGACTGACAGACTTTTTCAGTGGGCTGAGCCAATGGTAAGCGAGTGTGTGTGTGTGTGTGTGTGTGTGTGTGTGTGTGTGTGTGTGTGTGTGTGTGTATGCATGCACCCGAATGAAAGCAAGTTCTCCCATAAGCATGAACCGGTATACGCGGCGGAAGAGCCCGTTAGTATGTGAAGCGGTGATATGGGTGCGTGGGCTAATTGTAGAGGGCCCCGTTTGCAGCTCGGATTATCACGGGGAGGCCTCCTCTAAAAACGGCCGCCTTACTAACTTTTCTCTTTGATGACGTTCCGCACCACAAAGCCCTAAATACCCAGGAGAGAAGGTTAGGAAGAGGAGAAGAAATTGGAGTATTTTGACAGGAGGTGAGATGGGCTGGCCCATTCCACAAGGAGATTTAATTTCCCTTAATGTCAGCTTTTGCACACGCTCTGCTGTCAGGCTATAAATTTAACAGTAATTGAGGTGTGCGCGTGCACTTGTGTGTCCCTTTGTGTGCCCTATCACAAAGTAATTATGTATATGCCTTTGTTCTATTAAAGGCATGATGTATATTGTGCACTTGTGTATGTCCAGAGTCATTTCCACAAGCGTGTATGTTTCCAAAAAAGAATGAGCCCGCCCGCTTTCTTGTGTGTGTGATGGCTTGTTGTGTCTGTCCCCTCGCCATTGACCAGCGTTGTAGAAGGTTAATGGAAAGGCTCCAGGCTGCGCTGGGGCTTTGATGAGCATAATTCCTTCACCTTGCTACCAGGAGGACAGGAGGAATCCAAACGTGTGTGTGTGTGTGTGTGTGTGTGTGTGTGTGTGTGTGTGTGTGTGTGTGTGTGTGTGTGTGTGTGTGTGTGTGTGTGTGAGACAGAAGGCGCTATGGAAAGGGTTGGGGTTGACGACGTGTCATTTCCTGCTGACGGATGGCCCCCTCGCTGGAGCTGACAGCTCTGTAGAAGTTATTTCATTTCAACACCCTGCTCTGTTTACCTCACTGTAATTTTGGAGAACATTACCATGCCACGGAGGAGGGGGTGCATTAGAGAAAGGAAAATACAAAGAAAAAGAATAAGACAGGGGGCTGAGCCATTGATCATTTTGCAGAGGGTTCAAGAATGAAAAGATAAGAAAAGGAAAGTCTTAAGAGAGATGCAGGCAGCTGACATGGCAGGCAGACACAACGCATTAAAGGAAGCCCTTGTTGCTTTCTGACAATGCTTGAGGGAAAAGAGACGTCAGGTGTAAGAAGTCTCTTGTTGTGCCTTTGGGGTTCTCAGGGCTACATCCCTTTTACTGATTAAAGTCGGAGAGGCAGATGCGTATCTTAAATGGGGGGCAGAGGATCTAATACTGTATAGAGGCTGAGAGCTGCCCCCACATTCGTACATCTCTCCCCTCTTTTCCTCTCCCTTAATCCCAATTTTTAACTCCCCTCCACCTCTGTTTCGCCTCTCTTACTTCCATTACTTTATTGCATCGGCCCGTTCTCGTGTTGTTAGCCATGCCTTCCCTTCACTATTGCCATCGCTCATCTCCTCATCTCTGCTTGTTTGTCCTTTCCTTCTCTACCCATTCAGCTTGCTCAAGAGATTAGAGCTGTATGTGTAATTGGCACTACAGGGCTTTTTGGCTGCTCCTCTGAGCAAAGATACACACTCGTAACAGCCCGTGCGTGCTTGTGTATCAGGCTGTCAATCCTTGGTACAACAACACACTAGTCACTAGCCTTAGGTATGCCACTCTGGCCTGATGTGTGACTAACCAGCAGCCTAAAGGAGAACAATTAGAGCCAAAGACAATGGGGTATGTGTTGACTGGCTGGAGGAAAACTGCAAGGAAGCCGTAGTTGCTGCTGCTGCTGCTGCTGCTGCTGCTGCTGCTGCTGCTGCTGCTGCTGCTGCTGCTGCTGCTGCTGCTGCTGCTGCTGCTGCTGCTGCTGCTGCTGCTGCTGCTGCTGCTGCTGCTGCTGCTGCTGCTGCTGCTGCTGCTGCTGCTGCTGCTGCTGCTGCTGCTGCTGCTGCTGCTGCTGCTGCTGCTGCGAGGACATGTTGCTGAGAAGTTTGCAGATGCCACAGGGAGTTATCCTGTTTTTTTGTATATAGGCTGAGGAGCTCAGCTCTTGCTGTGGGAGCCTGAGTCTGAAGAACGCATTCAAAAGACAAGCAGGCCGACCAAGTGGAAGAAAGGAGTAAGGGGGAGTGTGGATAGGGGAGTTGGAGAATGAGTGTGTGTGTGTACGCGCGAACTTCAAAAGACTGAATTCAATTTGTGAGGAGCCAGAGAATTCAGAGACAAAAAGGTAGGACTACAAAGCACCTATCATTCTGTCAGCTGGCTCGTCAGATGGTCGGACAACAGCAGGCAAATCCGGCTGGGCAGCTTGCTGCCCTTTGATGAGCGCTTCCCAACAGTTTCTCGTGAGTGGATGGCTGAAATATTTATTTTTCTCCTCTTGTTGAATCTGTTGTTGAATATTTCCTCAGCACACTAGCAAATCTCGGATTCAAACCTTCTGCTGCAACAGAGGACGCTGAGATACCGTTTGTGCCATCACCCAGGGCAACCACATCCAAACTCGATTATCATATTACATCAGTAAAAAAAAAAAAAAAAAAAAGTGTAAAACACCTGTCACTACACATGGTTTCAGTAAATGGATACTGACAAAGGTTTAATCCAAAACAGCAAACATACCTTGAAGGCAAAAAGTGCTTAAAAATGTAGTGTAAAACCTCATTTATTTTACAGATTGAGATAACATCTTTTCTCTGAGTAATAATTTGAGTTAAGTTAATGGGCAGCATTGCAACTGTATAATTGCTCTGGTAGGCGCACCTGTAGGGGTGATGGTGATTAGGAAAAGTTGTATTTCTTTTAAAGTGTTACAGACACATTCCAGTACTTTCTGATGTTTTGGCATATTGGAGTATGTATTAAGCCAAATTTTATGTGAGCATATGCGAGCATGTAGGAAGAAATTGTGATGGAGGAATGCAAGTGTCACTAGTAATCAGTTATTAGCACAATGTTTACAGTAAAGGAAGCAGAGGTGGACATGGCACATGACGCAGATGTCCGGCAGCTCCTGACAGGTAGACAGCCTTGCCTTAATCGAAATGATGTCAAACGACAAACTATTATTGTCAATGTAAAATGTATTTAATGTGGATCATCAGTGGCTTCAAAAACATTGTGGCATTGATTTAAAAATACAGCTGGCTGCCTATTAATTTGCTTTTCTTAAATGTTTCCATTGCAAAATTAAAGATCAGTCTGCCATAGATGCCGTGACAAATACATATTCTTTCACGAAAAGGTTCATGTTGTTTTCAATTTGGCTGGAAATACGTGTTACCTGTGTCTGATCGTGTCGATCGCTGCCCTATTTCCATGTAATGTAGTTTCTATGCCTTATGCTGGGATGATTGATACTGTGTAGGAAAGAAAAGTGGGTGATATATTATTGAGCTTTTGAGTTTCTAGCATAGTGGTGGGGCCTTGCTTCACTTTTTCTCTCAACCAGCTCTACTCTCTGCTGAGCTAGTTGGTAAAATATGCATCAAACACATGGCAAAGTGAGCGTGAGGGCACTAAGCAGGCTTCTGGCGTGTTCATTCATGTGCCAGTTTAAGGCATCATTGCGCAGAAAAATCTCACAGTCTTGGACGTCTCACCTCCACCATTCTCACCCGAGAATCTGATTGTTCAGAGACAGATTGACACCAGAGGAACTATGAGGTGGTGCTCCCAGGACGATGAAGAAACTCTACCTGGGCGCTTTAAGGCCATAGACTTGGATCTTCTGTGGACAATATCACCCCCACCAGGACCAGGAGGTTCCTCCTCAAAAACAAGCCATGAATAACCTGAAGAACCTTCTGAAAAACCAGAGGACAACCTTCAGGTACTAAGAGAGGGAGTTTCTTGAGGGGTGTGAAGGGGCCCTAAGTCAAGCTAAGAGAATGTCGGAGGGCAGGCTCCATCTGAATGATTTTACTGGATGTGTAGGTGAGGGAGGACTAATTATTGGCTGCAAAGTAATGGCTGACTGAAGCCTATGAAGAGCCAACGAGCTGGATATGTTTTTCATTAGGATCAGGTTGGGACAACACACGGTATTCCCTTTCTCTTCCCCCAGTCTGCACCACTCGAGAACTTCCCCCCACAACTCAACGGTTCCACCATATACCTGTGTCATGGATTTACCTCAACCCAGTTCCCTCTGTCATCCTCCATCATCTCCAATCTACATCAGGAAACACCAACATCTGCTTTGCTCCTCTCAAACTGCCTGTCTTCAGTAGTGAGGTGAAGAGTCGTAATCTGCCGTGATTCACTTCATGCTCTGGAGTTGGTGGCAAAAATGCTATAATTTAAGTCCTCCAGCAAGGCCACTCTCATATGGATAAAGCAGGTATTACTGTAGGAATCCTGCACTTTCATTCATCAAGCACTTTAAACGAAAGTCAATAGGCACTGTAATATCAGTAGCTCCAGAAAATCAGAAAATGCAGGCGGATGCTTCCTTAATCGGCTAGATTATAAAATAACTCCCAAACAGACCACAGACTGTGTGACTATAGGTCTGTGTGTCTGGAAGGGTGGTCGGTAACACATCAGCAAAGGGAACTACACTCCAGTCATTTGTCTTGCCTCTGTAAACCTCAGAACAACAGAGTCCCATCATCTGCATAAATAATCCGATGGCATTGCAGGGGTGGGGTGTACCAGTAGTACACAGAAAGCCGAGTCCAGAGAAGTGGTGGACCAGTTTGTGCATATTGTGTGGGAACAATCGCCTCATACTGAATGTGAGCAAAACACAGCTTTGTTTGCTGCAAGATGTTGCATGTCCTCTTTAAGGCTGTTGTGGAGAGTGCAATTTTATTTGCATCCATCTGTTAGAGTAGCAGTATCACAGCTAGAGAATCAAAGAAACTGAAGAAGGCATGGCCGTCTTTCTGCTGTAGACTGTCCTGGAGCCACCAGAGTTGATTAGGAAAAAGAGGAATTTTCCACAATAAATCTGTTGTACAATGGCAGACAACACCACAGATCGTCTGCACAACATACAGATGAAGCAAAGGAAAGTCTTCAGGGAGATGCATCTCCATCTCTGCTCCAAGGAGCTGTACCAGAGGTCATTCCAGCTGATGGAAAAACATTTTACCATGACAGATAAAGGGGCTCCTCTGGGATAAAATAAATAACCTATGTGCTCATTTAGATTCTTTGTCATTTAGATATTGATCAGTAATATCCATCCATTTTCTATACCCGTTTTTATCCTTTGCAGGGTCACGGGGGTGTGCTGGAGACTATCCCAGCTCATTACAGGCGAGGGACAAGGGTACACCCTGGACAGGTCGCCAGTCCATCACAGGGATCAGTAATATACTAAAACAATTTTATTTCTTTTTGGGATGATAAATTTAGGCGCCACTCCTTTTAAAGACGTAATTCTTAAAAAAAAAAAAACAACTGGTAAAAACGCATTCATTGAATTAACATAACCAATTCATAGTTTGGACACAACATCCATCCATCCATCCATCCATCCATCCATCCATCCATCCATCCATCCATCCATCCATCCATCCATCCATCCATCCATCCAACCCATCCATCCATCCATCCATCCATCCATCCATCCAAGGTTGGGTCGCAGGGGCTGTAGCCTAAGCATGGAAGCCCCGGACACTTTGTCCAACTCATCTAGAGGATTTCCCAAGGGGTTCCCAGGCCAGCCGAGAGACATAGTCCCTCCTGTGGCACATGCCTGGAAGACTGCTCCAGATGCCCGAGCCACCTCATCCGGCTCCTCACGATGCGGAGAAGCAGTGGCTCTTCTCTGAGCCCATCCCCGATGGCCAAGCTTATCACCCTATCTCCAAGTGAGAGCCCGGACTCCATGCGGAGAAAACTAATTTCCACCGCTTGTACCTGCGACCTGGTGAATATTAGATCTTTGCCTTTCAGCTCAGCTCCTTCTTTACCAGGGCAGACCAATGCAGAGTCTGCACCACTGCGGATGACGCACCGATCCGCCTATCGATCTCACCACTCCATTCTTTCCTCACTCGTGAACAAGACCCCGAGACACTTGAGCTCCTCTACTCGGGGGCAGTATCTGGTTCCCAACAACATAAACGTCTTACTAAATGTAGACTTCGGAGGCATTTATCAAAACGTATAAAGTCTAAAACTTAGCAGAGCAGATGTCATGGCCATGACAGCTACCAATACTTTTAATATGGATGTTTGCAGCAAATAATCTACAAATGATAAAATGAACCTCAGAACCTATTAATAAATGATTCAGCACCCAAATCAAAAATGTATTACGCTAACAAGGTTTTAAATAATAAAAATAAAAAACATTCTTTTTGCAAGAATTCATCAAAAAGTGTGTCAACGTCTGAAGTGAATATGAAATTTCACTGTATGATAATATCAGTTGGTGTTTGTTACGACTCACACATACAGTCTACAGTCAAATTAACCGCCAAAATCCATTCTGCTGCCCCTGCTGTGACGTGAACTGACTCATCTATTTCCTTAAACAGTTCGAAGCTACACATGTTAGAAAACACAACCCAAGCAGAGGTTAAATTTAAATTTAGGACGGGGTTATTTTCAGCCAAAGATGATTACAGATTTGGCTTGTGAGTTATTGTTGCCCCAGGACTGAATGGGAATACTGCATTTGTTGTAATGAAGGAGCGTCTACCAGTATGACTCACTCACGGACGTTTCTAATACTCTGTGGCAACAATGAAGGTTTGTAGCCTCAAAGGTTATCTTAAACCTGGTCCGCTCTTGTTATAAAGATCATTTCAATGCTTGGAGTTGATATTAGGTATATTCTTTCCCGTTTCAAGCATTCTGGAATTACCGTATCAAGCCTTACTTTGCCTCAATTGCAGAAGCGTGATGAATTGATCACACCTTTACTTCGCAAAACAGACATAACACCACTAAATTATGTCTGCCATCAATGTCATGGCTCATACATTTTGATGCTGGGTTAATGTGAATTTAAATGGGTCGATAAGGGCTTCACCCGCTTAATCACGACCCTGTGATTTGATTTTGTATCTCCCTCGGTGAGCTAATATTCCAGAGATTAAAATTTCATGTGGCGCTCATATCAAAAACCCATTATTAACATGGAAGATGGGTACACCAGCTTTTTGCCCCTGTGCTTCTCCACTTGGAGACAAAACTCATGCACGTATAAGTGGGCGGGCACAATATCACACTTAATTCAAGATTTTTTTTTTTTTTCAATACATATTCGGCCTTCCTTTGTAGAAATATTGGGGATTTTCCCTATAAGCGCTTATGTCCTTCCCCTGCTCACTCACATCAGGAGTAGACAACATTCACAAATGTCGTTCTGGTTTCACAATACATTTTCATCACCATAACCTTCGTATTTTTCCATTATGGTGTTTGCAACAGAAGCTCATTGTGTTGTAGCTAGGGTAAATGCATTTTTCCTCTTATGCATCATTCATGATATCATTTCTGAGATTGAATTCCTCCTGGCTGACATCATGTGGCTTAGAGTGGCTCTGAAGGTTTTGGTTTTCGGAGTGGGACTGGTTGGGGTGGGATCGTGACTGTCTGTGGGGGCGTTGAAAGGAAATGGTGGTGAGCTCTTTGATTTCCACTACTGACCGATCTTAGGACTCGTGTTCGCTGATGCAGGAAGTCTCTTGTATTTATAAGTTATGGGTGTCTATCCAGCTTGTATAAGAACAACCTCATTTTTTCTATCCAGCCTCTTATGTCTGTTAATGTAAGATAGGCACTGCACCTCTGACAACCCAAGGGATGGCAGGCCACAGCAGAGGAACGCTGCGAGCGTGAAAGGGCACGCCCCACCCACTCCAGCATCCTGGGATCCCTATCCCTGTGACCAGAAGTGACTTGATCCAGATGGAGCGATGTTAGTGATCCAAGCGACTGGGAGGCCAACACAGTTGGGCCCCAGTGCCACCCCATAGGCCAGGCCCCATCCCCTCCACCCATGCAACAAGGACAGAGTGGCTACCCCAAAGTTCGGTAAGCTTGGAATGGAGCAAGAGGCGATCCCAGCCCTAACCCACAACCACATCCCTGGGGCCAGCTGGCACCCCACAGGGTCCAGGCAACCTTGATCCACCACTCTGGATATATAGGGGATCCCTCCGCCCAAACAGGCCCACACCCCTAGAGTACTGTCGAACATATACATTCCCACCAGGTCAAAAAGGTCATTAATAAGTCAGTAGAAAGTGTTCCAGTTACAGGCAGAGGGCTGGAGAGACTAGGATTTTATAGTACATAGTGTTGTCATTTGTACATTTGTGCGTGGATCCAGGCTCAGATGTAAATTTTTTCTTTGAGGTAGGCAATGACAGGATTCCAGATATTGATAAAAACAGCTAATTAATTCCTACTGGTAAATGCTATGTTATATATTGACTAAGTAGGTTGGTCGGTTTGTCCCAGAGCTCTCCCTTTATCCCCCCTCCAGGCTCCTCTGTCTGTTAATGAATGTTAACAAATGTTAACTTGTCAAAATTGTTTTTTTAAACCAGAAAATCTTCTCCTCTTTTTTTTAGGATATTTAATGACTGTTGATTTATCCATTGCTAAGAACAAATAGAACAATAAACAAAACAAATGGCTTTCTGCAATTATAGGATACAGTATATGCAAAAGTGGAGGAAAAAATATAAATATATTGAGGCTTAATATTAAGCCATCTTTGGGACGTAATTTAAATACACGCAGAGCTGGTAGGACTGTAATTTACATCATGGCAGCCCTGCAGAAATATATGTTTTAAAAAGAAAACTCTAAGCTCTTTTGTTTGGGCACCGTGACAAGGAAGGCAATCATTTATTCACTGCTGGCCTTTCAGCTGGTGAAGACACATGTCAATTAGCCATTTTACACACAGGATTACCATTCATAAAGTTCAGCCTTTTCTCCTCCAACTACAAGCGTTGACTTTTATGAGCTATACAGATAATAATGCATGCACTTGATTGACTGATTGATTCAAAGTCAAAATACAGCTTTAATATGCATTCTGCTGGGACTCTGCAGGATGCAGGGAAATGACTTCAAAGTTCTGCGTTGGCCATTCAAAGTGACGTTACTGGGGCCAATTTAAACAAAGTTCCGTAAAAGATTATTTTTGATTTTCAAAGCTAAAAAAATAAAAGGTTTGGTCAGGTATAAAAAGAAAACAACCCCAGTAGTTTGCATCTAAAAACACTTCCTTGAGGGCAGATTATATGGGTAAAAGAGACAAGGTGGGAAAGTTGTGGAAGAGCAGTAGACCCTAAAAGCCTGGGAGCCACTACTAAACTCCCAGGATCACAGGAATGCTGAACATTGACCTGTGCACTTAAACGGTCCTAAAGATCCCATGTGTTTCTAACATGCCACAGTCCAATCTTGGCTTCGGAGGTTTTCTTATCCAGTACATGCTGTTCTCAACGCCACATGCATTCCTCAGAAGTGCCTTCAGTAGGGTTCACCGCATCATAAAATTGTCATACAGGTTAATGCCACAGTGCATGGGTCAAATGAGCCACTGCAGTAGACGCTAGTGACTGCAACAGGCTGCACATGTCTGCGGAGTGGGGGAAATGTCTTCACCAGATTAGATTGAAGGATAAAAGTTGTCAGAAAGCAAGCAATGCAACGTCTACTGTGTGCCCTTTATCAAGCATCAACACGGATCTGATCCTAGCACAAATACTCGCATACAGTACAACTACGCATTGTTATGGCTTCTTTTCCGTCTAGTTTAAAAACAAAAACAGGCATATAAAACAGTTGACAAGTCAGATTTGACAGGCGGGATGTGTGAGGCTGTAAGGATTGTATAACATCACCAGGAACCGAGCGAGAACGACAATCTCTTTCTTGCTTTCCACACTCCATCACCTGCTCTCCAAATTGAGGCACAATGCAATTTTCACTTATGAATCTACTGGAAAGCAAATGGCATACGCTGTTTTCCTTTTCCAAAAGCGCACTACTTTGGGTCATGGACTCATTTGTTATTCCTTAATGTGACACTACTCACCGGGGAACGCTACGACTGCTACGTGAGACTACACGGACGCGAACGTCACACGTCTAACTGCAGGAGAAAGACTTTGCCTCAACTCCGTCACTTCTGTACAAAGAAATGAACACAGAGCAGAGGCGAGAACCACGGAAATATTGAAATATTTATTACAGAATTATTTCTCAATGGAAAACAGCAACAACAAAAGTAATAAAAAAGCAATAATGGAGGTGTTGTGTGGGAAAAGCCACTCAGAACAAATCAACATTTATGTGAAATCAGTGAGGTTCAGCGCTGGAGTTGATGCAATGATTTTCAATTACAAAACAGCGATGTGGAGTATGTGTTCCCTTCCAATCACAGGTTTCTGAGAGCTGCAGCTTGTACAATGATTAGTTCTTCATTTTGACACTTTTTTCCCCAATAACATTCACTGTTCAGAGCCATACTTCCACAAATTCAGCAGAAGATTAAACTCAGAAATATGCATGCTTATTTACATTTTAAATGTTTAACATCTGGTGTTAAAGTGATTTGTCAGAGTTGACAGAAGGATCTTCACACTTAGTTGTGAGGATGAGTTTACTAAATATGTCACAGCTGCAAATCTGCACAAAAACGCATTCACTTAAGTCCCTCAGGCCAAATCTTTAAATAAATAATTTAATCAAGGAAGAAAATGCAATCAAGTACACATTAATGTAATTAATTTTGCCATAATTCAAATAAATGACACAAGTTTTACACGCCTTCTACGTACACGGAGTAGTTCTTTGCAAAGGTGAAGAAAAATGAGAATGTAAGGATGCTTGAAAATGTTTGACATCTAACTGTTTTTTTTTTAATCTACAAGACGTGAAGTGTTGATATTGACATCGGTTGCTTGTTTAAGTTTGTTGTCCTGCTACAGATAAAAAGAAGAAATAAAAAAAGGAGCCAATTGGACATTGGTACTGAAAAATGGCAAAAGTGCATCTGCATCTGCATCTGTCAGTACTGAGAACATCACTCATTCTGGTCGAATCCCTAATCCATGTGCAGAAATGCAGCCCCTAAACTCACGAGGAAGCTTCATCGAGCTTCACCGTCACCCGTAGACACATTAATGCACCACTCTCCATCCCTTAAGTGAACAAACGGCATTCTGCTACAACCAAATGTTTTAAATTTCGACTCATCAATCCAGAGCGCCTGGATTCTGTTGCACCTCTGAACCTTTTCATGCACCATTGAGTCGCTTGGTCCTGTTTCCACATCGGAGATATGGCGTTTCGGCTGCAATTCTCCCATGACACCGGATGGTTCTTCCTGGGTCTCACTGGTTTCTGCTTGTTCTGGACAGATGCCACTGTTGGACATCTTCAGATTTCAAAGGGGGACCTCCTACACAGCTGTTTCTGTCTCAATTATTAACTGGCTCTCAGCCCACAAATGACACGAATGATCATGAGCACCTGACTGGTACAACTGGTTCATCATGAACCTGCATGCGATCAAACAAAATCACTGACTTTGTGAAAGTGTACGGAGAATAATCGGACGCTGATTTGAAGCAAAATGGTGAACAAGCTAAAAATCCATTTAATTTAGACTGCCAATTCTGTCTGTTTATAAAAAAATAAACTATTAAATTGCATATTTTTGAAAGCTTAGGATTTCTTCATACCTGCCCAAGACAGTTTGCAAATTTAGCAATTAAACAATCATGGTGATTTCAAATACTTTTCAAATGAAAGACATGTTACGCTTGCTTATTTTCATGTTTCTCTGACATGGCTTTTGTTTTATAAATTTTAGAAGGTTAAATCATCCCCATTAGTGCTACCAGTAAAGGTAAATATTTTTTCTCTTAAAGAAAAGAAAAAAATCTAAATCAGCATGGCTATTTTCTGAAGTCGCCGCCAGTCCAAAGAGTACATTACTGAGGGCATCATTAACAGTAGGTGACCTAAATAAAAGGGACGACTGCTTGTTACAGTCTAATTATCACCCTAAATGGCCCGGAAGAAGGGTGGTGCAGCAGGAGGTAATGTGTTTGTTATGGACACTAATGATACTGTGGAAGCAAACTGACAAAGCTCCTCGGGTGTCCTGCAGCGTTCAAAGGCTTCATCATTCATTCACTTTTATGAAAACTTGGAAAAGTCTACTTGTATCCCAAAGGGGTTGGGAGAAACACTTTAAATGCAGAAATTAAAGTGGAGGAGTGAAAACGAAGCGGTAGTAACATGAATTAGGCAATGGCACTAACATCCACGGCTGGAGCTTTCACTGATGCTCAGGTGGAGGAAAATGAATACAAAAGGCCTTGTATTTCCAAGTATGGACACTGCAACGATAAAACTACAAACGAATGAGTGCACGTCCCGCTTTATGGACATCTGTTCACGTCAAACAATCACAGCTCTGAAACATCATTGAGGATCGTTGCTCTGGGAAGTGTGTTTTTCACACTAATAATCCTCTTAACCTTTATTTTTCTTTGGCCCACTTTTAGTTGTCAAAACCAAATATGCACTGGAAACTAATTTTCACCAAAGAGCAAGTAAGGGTGAACGAGGAAAAGTAACCGTGGCAGACGGGGACTCACAAGGGACCGAAAGGGTGCTAAACTAAGAAAAAAAAAAAAAAAAAAATCACAGTCTCACACGCCATTCCCATCGTCATTCCCTTTACCCCTTAATGTACGATTCCCAACACTGTGCCTCATTTCAGCTTCTGGATTCACAAAACTCCTGTACTTGGCACTCTGAAGCCTGAACTTTAATATACACCAGTGAATTAACAAACACAAGGTTACTTGTGCTATTTATTCACTGTGATGCCGGGCGTCTTTCCCTATTATCCCATATGACTGGGAAAAAACATAAAAATTAACAGCTGTCAAAATATTTTGAATGACTGAAGGAAAAAAAAAAAAAAAAAAACGGATGTTAAATATTAAAACGGATCACTGGAAGGATGGTGGACGGCAGGGTCGATGGTTATTTGATTATCTGGGAGATCCAAGCATCCAAGCTTCCAGACAGATGTCACGGGTCGTGGCAGCAGAGGCGACAGCATCAGCGTGCACGTGACAGCATGCCAGAGTGAGTGAACTCCGGACTCTGGAGAAGATGAAATGGCATGACACACATGCATACTGCAAGACTGATGAGGGTCACCTTTACTCTGGGGTCATCAGTTTTTTTCGTTTTCACTTTTCATATTTTTATTATGTGAAGCAGTCGAATTGTCTTGTTGCTGAAATGTGCTATACAAATATACCTGCCTTGCCTTGCCTTGCCTTGCCCTGCTTTGCCTTGCCTGAAAGTAAGAAGGTAAGAAGCAAATCCCTTAAAAAGTGACTCTGAACAAACATCCGTCTTCTAATGTCTGCGTCTGCATTATATCTCGAGATAATTAGCTGCCACATGTGTCCCCGCAGGTCTGGGCATTTCCATAATCACTCCATCATTTATTACTGCCACTCAAGAGGATTTAATCACAATAAATGTCATTATCATCTTTTTGCATGTATCCAACATACACATCTATACAAAATACCAGTTAATAGAGACAGAAAACAAATCAATAGGCATTCAGGAAGCAACGCTAAGCTGCTCTGCACAACTGTACACGACAAACCGCAGCTTCCTCATGACGTCTTCAACAAATCTGCCTCCTGACGGTGCCGACTGTCTGTGCACCCGCTAATAGGCTCTTGATTTAAGTGTCCGTATCATAACATGGCCTGTCATTTTGAGCTGTTAAACGAGATATTCACCCTAAAACGATGGGGTGAAATCCATGTTTATGATGTGTTTGCACTTTCATTCACACGTGCTTCACGTCGGATAACAAACGTGATGTGAGATCAAGTCTGAAATTAGAAAAAAACCGTAGCTGAATGCTCTGTTTTTGGACCTTAAAAAGGAAAGAAACCGAGCTACAGAGACACACGGGAGAACAAAATAAGTCAGTCCCACAAGCAAGTGAGATGTGTTGACCCACTGAACAGGTTTTTAAAGCCAGGGCAGTCCGCTGCCATGGCATCTCCTCCCGCTCAGTTGGCTGTGAAAACCATCCTCGTCTCCTGCAGCACTGTTGGCTCAGCAACGTGTGAGAGGTGTCATTCCGTATAAGGTCATCAGAGATTGCTACAGGAACGCGCAGGTGTCAAACATGACTTCAGAGAGCGAGGAGGGATTTGTTATACGATGTCTTTTTGCAAGGCAAACCAAGGGGATTACTGTTAATCACGTCAGAGTATGATTAACAACACCCGTGCCCTTCCATTAGCCTGACCTTGTTACGTCCGCGCGGTGCGATTGCATGGCCAGTCACTATCACGCGCTTCCACCATTAGCGGAAATCTTTGCAGCTGTTGCCGTGGTGTTGCAAGTGCTTTTTGTTGTTGGTTACTGTTGTTGTTGTTGCCATTGGAATGGCCTTAAGGATCCCTGGCTCTACTTGCATTCTTGCTCTCTTGAGTGTGAACGCTTGCCATGTTCCTCTCGCTTTCGCTCACTCACTCTATCTTTCTGGAACGCTCTTCCCTCTCGCTCGCAACCCTGGCTGCTATAATTAGAGTAATTGGAATCAGATGATGCTGGCTTAATTGGAAAGGAATGCAGACGGGGCTATGAGGCTTTTCCGCACGGGAAAATCAGCTGGCAGAGAGAACACGAGACAGTAGGGAGGCATAGCAGAGGATGAGGTCCGCAGTCACGCATTCATCCTCTCTGGCTTTAATAAAACTGGCAGGATTCGGTTGTAAACACAAAAACAAATTGCAGAGTCTTGTGGAGTCTGAATACTGTCACATGCTTGTAAGACTAGAAATATGATACCAGGGAAGGTAAAATGAGTTTGGCACGGCATTCAAATTACAGCGACACGATTTATGTAAAGTTATGAGTCAAAGTTGAAATTCAATCTCCTCATCTGACAGTAGCTCGGACTTTGGGAAGTGCGATGCACAAACATTTCATAGTTGGGGTCAGAAGGCCACAGGGTGAGAACGACAAATATTGCATGATGAAAGCTAGATATACACTTACAAACAAAGGGCCAGAATATTAAAGGTTAGAATTCATCGGTATGAGGGCAAGTTTCATTTAAACTGTGCCAGAAGCAAATTCTTCCTGTACGGCGAAAGAGACCGCGGGACAGCGGGTGAAAGAACGAGAGCGAGAGAGGGCGAGAGAGGGCGAGGCGGAAAAGGAGGCGAGGGTAGTTTCAAACTGCTGAAAGTCACAGTTGAAAGTCAGGCTGATTGTTTGCTGTTTGTGCACTGAAGCCACTGATGCATTCCCTGTAGGCGCTGGGAGCTTAATGAAGGAATGAGACACACTCCCGCTTCAAAAGCTGGGACTTCCTCATTTACACTGAACCCTGAGGGACTTCATTCAGCATTTGGCCTCCTCATCAGAAGAGGGCAGTGTGGCATTTAATGTGCATATTTTCAGTGAATGAGAACGCCTGCGTTTATCTAGTTAAAAAAGTTGGAACTGCACAAAGTCAGCAGAGGTTGATTCAATTATCCCGACACTCCCACCGTCTCCACACAACTCATTTTCTATCACCAGGGTTTCCATCTCTCGTCTGGAGATCCTGATAGATAGACTCGTTTGTCAGGTTCAAGCTCTCTATCTCCTGCTACATCTCATTATTCTTAACGTGGGGGTGGCAGCCAGGGAGGGCTTGGAAGAAAACCGTAAGCACACCTCCATCTCTCCGTCTCCCACGCTCATTCTATTTGTCCATGTGGGCTTTAAATGTGTGCATGCAGCGCTTTTGCTTTGCCTGCTGCCTGTGCCGGACTGCTCAGAGCCTTTGTCTTCCTGCGATGCTCCCCAGATCTCAGTTCGTTACAGAGCGTAATTAGCGTGGCGCGAGCGGGCTCCCCAGCCGACACACAAAACTCATTAAATTCCACTAGCCTGCTTTTTCGCCGGCACACTCTCCTCGCCCCATATTAATCTTCCTTCTCAACCCAAACTTTAATTCTCTGAGAAAATGTTTATGGGAGGAATTACAGCTTCCGCCCTCACATGCAATAATAGCGTGCCCGTTTGCTGTTTTTCTCTTAGAGTCAAAGTAGTTCGGTAACGCTGTGATCCAAGGTCAGAGCTAATCAGATGCAAGGTGCCACACTGCCTCCCCGATGAATGCAGCAGGTTGTGTGTGAGGCCAGTGCACACTCATCCTTCTCCCTACCTTTTACCCTATCTGTGTGTGTGTGTGTGTGTGTGTGTGTGTGTGTGTGTGTGTGTGTGCTTGCCTCCATCTCCAGACAATGACAAAACTCATTTCCAGACCCCTTCTCACAAACTGCCTCGCCACTAACAGGGCCAGACAAACAAAGTCATTTGGACAGCTGTAAGAGTAAGATGTATCATTTAGTGGGAGATGGATGACATGATGCCTTCGCAGAAAGCTTTTATTTTGACTAGAAGTATTACTGCAACCCTCCAGTTCTTCTTTGGCCTCCCCTCTAATTGAACAAAGAGGCAGAAGACAACTGCCACTTGAGCTACAAAGGAAATTGCCTCTTCAGTATGGCAGAAAATACACAACCCACTGTGGAAAAAGCTGTCGCATTTGTTCAAGAGTCTGGTTTAGGAGAGCCAAGGACAGACTGAGCAAATTGGAGATAGGCATCTTCGATAACCTATCTGATCACCAGCGCAAAGGCCAGTAACCCTTCACACATTGCTTCCCATAAATCTCCTATTTGGCAATGATGGATCAGATTTCCGCTCATTGGGTGAAGAAAAGATCGGCTCCTCAACAGCAGCGTGAAAACAGAAAACTTTTTCCTTTCACATGTACTACCCTTCACTGCTAAGCTCTCCGTGCATGCTGGGGAAATGCATGTATTGTCTGCAGCTGATTTACTCAATAAATGTATTTTATAGTGTTTATAAGAAAAAAAAAAAAAGAGCTTACATTTTAGGACAACTGCAGCCATACAGTACATGTCATCATACACACGCCTGTCATCTCGGCCAGTGACGTTACAGTCCCTGTAAAAGTCCCAAAGCCGGTGTGTTGAAACGCGAACCGGAACAGCCCGGCGCCGTGTGGGGTACGACTTTTGAAGTCACAACACAGTCAAGGAAAAGTAGAAATGCAGGCGACCAGGCTGACAGCTCCTGGAGGGGTCTGGGGCCGAACAAGAAAAGGCAAAGCTCCCGCGGGTACAGCAGCTGCCACATCCAGCCACATGTGAGCGGGCGATAGTGGGGCATCAGAACCTTTGTGCCACCCCTTAGTTACCGCAGAGAGCGAGAGAGACAGCTGCCACAGGGACTTCCTATTTAACTTGACCTACTTGATGCCGGCTCGACTTGACATTTGCTTCTGTATGCCATGTCAGCTGGCAGAGGAAGCCAGCAAATTAGTAGCATCGTCATGATGCCACAGAGATTTGGCAGAGTTTTTAACAAGCAATACAATTACCCAACAACAACAACATGACGTAGATGAGCAAAGGGTGATTAAAGAAATGGGGTAGAATTAAACAGAACAGAACGGAGAAGAAGACGTAAACACTGCTTTATTCGTCTCCATCAAGTGAGACATCAAAGCAAATAATTACGTTAAAAAAAAAAAAAAAAAAAAAAAACAAGTCCAGACTTCAGGAAATGGACCTCCACAGCTCCCAGGCTCCGGTTCCCAGGTCAAGTCCATTCAGTCCCATTAGCAAACTGCAGCTTTACTAATGGTATCCAGGTAGGTTACAGTCCCCAGTTATGGTAATGGTTTTTGCCTGACTCTTTGAAGCCATACTGGCTGTAGTGGCGTCTGAACAGAGTGATTGCAGGGTACGGCCCTCCAGGGACTCATTACAGAGGAGTGGCTCTACTCGCAGAAGGCTATGTGGAGTCTACACGTGTAGACCAGGAAAGAATGGTCGACTGTCATTGTGGGCGGTAGCAGTGGTTGTTGGATGTTAAAGAGGCGAGGCAGCGCCACGGGCGGCAAGAAGGGATAGAACAGAGGCGCCGTCTGTGATAGAGGGCAAAGAGAAAACGGAGCGTGAGCGGAGGTGGGGCGTTGCCATGGGATGGTAGCTCGTCCTCCCAACTCCAGTTACCAGCGGGTTTCTTAGGAGGGTGTGTCACAAATGTGCTGGCTCCTCAACTACAGTCGACATCGCTCAGGCTGACTCGCGTCAGGTTATCTGCACAGACCCCACCTCCCACCGGACTGCCACTCGCCTTGAACAATAACACGTAAAAAGTGTTGGTTCCAAAATAATACTTTAGGTACTTAAACGGCGCTAATCTCCGCCTTTTCGCCTTCCTGCTTTGGAATATTCTTTCAGCATCCATTGTGTATAACATGTTCATATTGCTTTTGCCTTTTCTGTGTCACAACATTTTATCAAACTCGACTGACTGAAATCAATACAAAAGACTGAAAAGATATCATAAATCCATTTTCATCCCCACTTTGTCGCATTAAGAAAAAAAAAAAAAAAGAAGCCAGAAGTGAAGTAAAAGCGTGAAGCGTGAGGTTCTTCGTTCACTGGAAGATCTCCTCCTTTAAAAAAAAAGAAGAAGAAGGAAAAAAGACCCCCAGCATTTACATTCCCCTAAACCTTCGCCTTTCATTCCAAGCCTGCTTTCAATATCAAAGCTCCTTTTGAGAGCCTCTAGTGGAATGATAACAGAGAGAAGGGGACTTTAGTGAAAATGTAAGATCTTGAAAAGAGGGAAAATGAGGAGAAGAGAGGACGACTGACGGAGGGGGTGGGGGTGGGGGTGTACCGGGAAGACAGCGTATCAATCGCCCCTTTAACTGACACGAGTATTCTGAAGTGAGGTGGGTTTTTTTGTGTTTTTTTTTTTTTTTTCTCAACACAAGGGTAAATTTGAACACAATGTCGACAGCGTGATAAAACGTCATTAGACATCCATGACAGACGCTTTGAGTTTTGGTGACAACAGAATGCTTCTGTCAGATACAGTGAGGATTACAGACAACAGCAGGACGATATGACTTCTTCAGGATGTCTTTTTTATCCCTTGGATGACATATGTGCACTTGTATGTGGGCCTGCATGTGTGCATGTGGTGTGTGAGCGCGGCCACAAACAGAAATGTGTGGTTTATGTTTTGTGTCTTGCAGGAATGTGTGCAAGCCGACTGCACCTGGAAGCTGTTTGAGATAAACTCCGGCTGTTCAGGATTACTTGAAGCAGTGCGACATGCATGCCAGTCTGACTACACATGTTGGCATTTGTGTCTGAGTCTGTGTGGCCTGTACGACTTTATTTATATGTGAATATTTCCAGGAATTATAACGGAAATGTAAATATAACATAAACACGAGCGTAACCCGAAGCAGAGAACATGTAATTGCAGACTGTAAATAAGCCAAGAATACTGCCGGGATTCCAGGACGATGACGACGACGATGGCAGAGTTCTTCATTCTGGAGCACGTTTGCAACATACACTCCACACGCTCAAACAAAAACATTTTCCTTCATATAACACTGCAAATGTGACTTCCTTTAGACGCATACTGGTGTAGTGTTTGTACTGTAATATTCTGGGCTGATAGGTTTTAACATTTTAACAGAAAAGAGTTGGATATCTAGCACATGTGAAGGAATATTCACCTCCATTTAGAGATTTTATCTTCCACTGTAAACTCTGCGTAGTCCCAATGAGCTTATCAGTAACTTTGTGTGCCTTTTGGTGTGGGGCACTTGCGTTTTGGAGGTGTTTTATTGCTCGAAGTAACTAAAAATCTGTGCTGCAGAGTTGATTTGGGGACACATCTGGTGGATTCCAGCTGGCTACGAGCACCTGGAATTGGCTTTCAGGATCCAAGCGAACATTTTTGGCGCGTTACGCTCTCTAGATACATTCAGATCAACGGCATCAAGAACTTAAAAGGTGTCTCTCTTTTTTCAGTGATAGGGACATTTCTTTCTCCTCTAGAAAAGTACAGGCCAGCTTGGGTGAATCTTGTCTGTTGAAAAGTGTTGCTCCTCCCTTTGGGAACAGCTGAGCAGAACAAGCACACCAGTGTGTGGATTTCAGTTGTGTCACTTCAAAACAGTAAAAACCGTTTCTGTGGGATGCCTAAAGTCAACTGATCTGTGGAGATATAGCTGATGTGACAGAATTCTCCACCAATCAGACGTGATTAGGGCTGCAAACTCCAAACTCAAAGGTTTTAGTTAATCTGAAATGTGTGAACTGGGTTTTTGTGGGTGAAATTTCTCTGTCCAGCTCCTGGTTCCTGGTCCTTGGAACCTACTTCCTGGAGTTATTGTGCATGAACAACAACAAAAGCAATTTTAGATCATGCTAACAATTTTGATTCTAACAATTCTCAGTTTTTCACAACCTGTTGGTTTGAAGCATTTTGCGTATCAGACTATAAAACCATTCCTTTGTCCTTTTCCAAAACCATGTTTCAGCTACTCGCCAGGGTTCAGTACTGAAAGGGTTATTTTGCGTGTCTTTGGCCTAGGAAGCTTAAATCACCCTAACCCTAACCCTACATAAACCCTAAACCTAGACCTAACCCTACCTTAACCCTAACCCTACCCTAAATCCTAACCCTACATAAACCCTAACCCTAGACCTAACCCTACCTTAACCCTAACCCTACCCTAAATCCTAACCATACATAAACCCTAACCCTAGACCTAACCCTACCTAAATCCTAACCCTACCCTAACTCCTAACCCTACATAAACCCTAACCCTAGACCTAACCCTACCTTAACCCTAACCCTACCCTAAATCCTAACCCTACCCTAACCCAACCCTAACCCTGAATCCTAAATCCTAACCCTAACCCTTAACAATAACTTATCCTCAGTGTAGATCAGTTAGTGTCAATAAACCGACTGGAATACAGTTGTGAGTGCCTTTAAACACACAATTAACGCACTTGGTATTCTCTAATTTCATATTGTTGATTTACAAAAACAAGTTAACATCCTTTGATACTCAAAAACGAGATTATTTACGCCTTGCAGTGAAGTTGCACCTCTTCCCACCTTCTGTCTGAAAAGTTTTAGCTCCTGTCTTTTCAGAAACAGCTGAACGCACAGATCTAATGTGTAATCGTGGTTGTTTGTGCGCCTTTGCTGCCGTGTGACCTCTGTCTTGTATTGAAGGCATCTGGGAGCACAATGGAGGAAATGTGCACTCCCTCCCTGTCTCCATCCATTCTCCTCATCATCACTCACTCCGAAGGTGTAAACATCACTCTCCAGGTTGTGACACTGATGGGGAGGAACCACCTACCAAGCAGATGCAGCTACAGCCCCGAAGACTTCACGCGTGGTTGTGTGTATGTGAAAGAAATGTGGCACACACATCCATTTGGTCTTGTTTTGTTATTTCCTCGGATGTTAGATAAAAAATACCAAAGGGGGAATGTCTCTAAATGCAAGAGTTTATTTAAAAAACAGACAAAATACATACTCCAAGTTAGCGGTTCAGTAGTCTTGATTTCCTAAAGCGAACTTGACGTCCAGAGATATTCTGCGATGTTCCAACCATGCAACAGCCCCCTAATGGCCGCTGGATCAGACCTCCACGCAGATAACGACTTCTCCTGCCTCTTCGGTTCCCTTGGAGCTCTCTGTTCTAACGGCTACTGCGCCAGCAGAGGGACTTCGAGCCCAGCATGGTCTCCAGCTTCCTGGAGACGTTCGCGGAAGTCTCTGAATAACCAAAAACTCTGAGGGGCTCTAATGTCAGCATGAGCCCCCCGACCTCCGGGGCTCTGAACAGTCATTTGTACAAATCTGAGAAATTTACCACAGGATTTTCTTTCCTTTTAACAGTAGGTTTCTGTTTTCCTCTCCTGTGCTCACCTTTCTCTGTTATTTGGACCATGCAGATGCTGATTTAATGCTTGAGGGCTTAACATTTGATTTTCAGCTCAGAATATTCTAGCTTTTTCTCTTTTGCTCCACCCTGAATCTAACAACATAGAAGCAGAATCAGACACCAACGTAATGACACATTTTTTTTTCTCCCCTGTTTCATTTCTGATAGGTTGAACACCCAGGAGAGGAGGAGGAGGAGGTAGAGAAGGAGGAGGATGAGGGGGGGGGGGTTCCCCTTTGGGAGGGAGTTAACAACATGCCAAAGTCTTTTCAGAAGGAGGAGAGGCTTGGCATGTGCCACTATAAACAAGCTGAAATGCTTGGAAGTGCAGTGAGTGAGCGGTGCCCCGAGTCAAGCTTTTCCAACACGACACCCTGCTTTTGATGTGTTGGCCAAGTTTGTTTTCTCGCACATTATGAGAATGAAAAAGTCAGGTCCACGCAGAAATCGGCTGCCCACTTGAAGAAAGAAAAAAAGAGAAAAGGACTGGAATGTGAACAGATGTGTGGAACGTCTCCTGCTAGGTGTTTGTTTGTCACGTCTCACAGGTTGGACGTGGACGTATGTACAGCTATTGGACGGTATGGTGGCACCCCCCCCCCCCCCCCCCCCCCCTGCAGACGCCTAATCAACACTTATTCTCAGTCTCGTCTGTCTCGCCGCCCCTGACCCGGCAGGTGATGCCACTGACATCTGAAAGCAACATCGGAGAGGTTAAACAACGGCACGTCTACTATTAAAATGCAAAAAGTGTAAATTTCAAAAGAGACAAAAACAACAGGAATCAAATCAAGACTCAAAAACCTAATTCTACTTAAGTCATTTTTAGGGTCCCTACAGACAAACTGTGGTACCTTTACCTTTATATGTGTATGTACTCGTTGGTGCAGGCATCTGAGCCTGCAGAGGTCCTGGACGACTGTCAGTAGATGCAGAAGAAGAAACGTTCATGGGCCGACGGTCGTTTAAACTGCTAAAAGCACTTGCTTCATCAGAAGACTTAACAATGGATGGTGTTACACTGGTTTATGGTGGAGATAAAAGCTCAGTTTTTTGACATTTAAGGACACAACATTCGAAAAAATATGGCAGAAAACTACGAGAAAGAAAAATTGTGTGACGGAAGATTTCAGCAAATATATCCCGATGACAGATATCACCCTCTCTGGTATTTATTCAAACCAAACAAAAGGGGTAAGAAACTGCTGGTCGTTGTGTTTGATATATAGTGTTTCTTCATCATCCATAGAATCTTCTTCCACTCTCAACTCATTCGCTTCCCCTCTGGCAGTCGGTACATAGAAAACTTGCCTCCACCAAAACATGATGAGCCCACAAATCTCCTGCGGCTGACAAAGGGAGATGTCTGGCATCCCGTGTAGGAGGAGACCAAGATTTGATTACACTCTGTCACAGAGAACTTGGATGAAAAACACAAAGCTCTACCAGAGCAAAATGGCGTTGGGCTGAGGGAACAGGCCTCGCACTGTGATTAATGGAAAAACCAAAGACGTCACAAAGTGAAACAAAATGCCAAAAACAAAAATACTATACATCTCTTTTAGCCTCCCTGTCAGGACTCCATAGACTTTTCTCACAGGCAACGGACAAAGTTTGAACTTTTTTAAAGTGCTTTCTGCTACAAGCCCATTTCTCTCCAGGAACCTTTCTGTCCTGCCACATTTGCAGAAGAAAGCCTGAGCCCGGGAATGGCGGCAGAAAAGACCCCCGGGGGTACAAAACAGAGTAGGAATCAGTGACAACATTAGTGAGAGGGATTAGGTACCTACCCGCGATAGGAAAAAAGAAGAGCTGTGGTTAAGGTGGGCTGCAAAGCAGCTTGTAAAGGGGGCAACAAGGGTAGGCAGGTTAAAGCGGCTTAAATAACGCGCCTTAAACGAGATTTGCCAATCGGATGCGTGAAGGGAATAAGCTGAGCTGTCAGCTGATGTAGGCCAAGGCTGAGATCAGCTGCTGTCAGCTAACGCACTGAGACCAGGGAATGAGCTGGAATTTGTGGCTGGCGTCAACCAATGCTCGGTTTTTGTGTACTTTAAATTTAATACCGAGCCATTCGCCTGCAATGGTTTCATTCCGTTAAGAAGACTACTGACGGTTTGCAGGACATCGAACTCTGACCTCTGATGTAAGATGCACAAAGGTTTGGAAAGCTGCAGTTTTTGCAGGTGTCGTGTGTAAACCTTTATTAAAATACACTTTATAAAGTAGCATGATTCATTTTACAGTTGAACAGTAGGACTGAAATCACAGCTCAGACACACAAACAGACATACATACTTCGGGTACACCTTTGAATTGACCTGAAGATCCATACAACTTTTGCCGGACACTTCTGAGCATTCCTATCCCGTTATAAATGACTACCGATATAACATCTCAGACAGATACAGCATATAAACCCTTTCTGTTTGCTTGTATTGAACATTTTCTGCCTGCCGCCAGCAGAGCTGGGAGCAGTGAACATCTGGTTTCCCTGTGTTTACGTCCCTCTGAGTTCGTTTTGAGTAGTACGCAGAGACGCCACAGACGGGCCGACTTAAGATCTCCGCATTTTATCTTAGATTGAGACAGAGACCAAACTTAGATATAAGAAAATTCTCCCATTTCCTTCTGAACAGCTCCGTCTCAAATCCTTTTATTTATCTATTTCCTTTTTTCGCATCCATGTTCAGAAATGTGTGGGTAACTGCTGGGAAATAACACAAATGTTCTGGACAAGTTCAATAAATCATCAACGCGTTCCCCGGTCGGATTGAGTTAGCGGGATTAAAATGCATCATTTGGTAATTAAAATAGCAGATGTTTCTGCGGCCAGGCACGAAAGCAGGATTATTGGAGCTGCAGACTGGATCCCAGGAAGTGCAGGACAAGGTCAGTCTGCCAACTCTGCCTGACAGCAGTTGATGCATACACTGAGCCATTAGGGCTGCGGCAAGCTGCACGGAGATGAGGAGGTATGAAGGAGATGCATGCAAAACCCTCGTTAAAAACCAAGTGAGGGTAACAATGACTTTAAAAAATATATATATAAAAAGAGAGAGGGAAAAACAAGAGGCTGCCGTGAAAATACAACAGTGCTTGTGCACAGGTGCGAAGCTGCACTGGGAAAGCTTCAACAGAGCTGTCCCAGTGGCGAGGTCACCGACAGTAAGAACCTTGAAATGATAATGGGCTGTAGAGGAAATCTGATGAAGAAACACATTAAAATGCATGAACCTGTGGGACAAACGCCTGTACCAGTTAAGGGGAGCTCAACATTCCCCACCAACTGTGATCGGAGAAATGTTAAGAGTTATCAGGGCCTAGATGAGAGTGAGATAAGTGTCAACAGAATCCCCCGTCATCCAAACTGCAACGGTACGACCAGTGTGCGTACAAGTTGTGTTGTTAGGGCGTACGTGTATCTTGAAGCTCTTCTGGTGAAGACACAGATCTTAAAACCTTTCATCTTTGGGTTTTTAATAGTTTCAACAGATAAGCTGCTCAAATTGTTATGGCAGCATTGTTGTGTACAGTAATTACTGGCATCGGACCGGCTGAGGCGGCACGACTACCTTGTAAATAAATAAATAAAGAAAATGTCCCTCAACATTTAGACAATGGCTTAGTGATAGAAATAACAGCAAGCAGCGTTGATATTTGTCAGTCAAAGAAAATGTGACATAAAACACAGTCTTGAAGGAAACTGAAAAAGATTTCGAACTACTAGAGCAGGGGACCTAAAAACACGGAATTGGGCACAGAAGCCCAATAATTGGTTGGATATGATGGAAAGTCGGGACCCTGCCAAGCTGCCAATGATGAGGTCATGGGATTGGGGAGCTTGAAGGCAGCCAGTTAGTCATGATCTTGGCCCATCCATCAAAATTGTGAGGATAATAAATCAAAAGTGACAGCCGTCGTAGTCTAGCTTGAGCAGTAAAGGACTGGCCAGAACAGTCCGGGCAATGAGGTGTGCAAGGTTTACTGCAGTTAAAGCTCTCTGAGCCAAGAGGGAGAGCCGGCCTGACTGAGGATGGCAGTATTTTAAACAGAGCAGCCAAAAGCAGCGAACTGCTTATGTTTTTCCTTTAATGTGCAAGACACTTAAAGAATGATTAAGAAGCTGCATAGGTCTTTATTTGTACACTGCGCCGATGTTTCTTTGCAACCCCTTTCCCTCTCAGCAACGCTCCAAGACGTTGTTGCTGTAAAACACAGCTTTTTAAGGCCCCGAAAGACATATCATTGACGCCCGAGTGGAGCGTCCATCATTCATAGATGGTAATTAAGAAGCAGTCGGATCTTTTTAGCCAGTTAATGTCTAAACAAAGGTGAGGAGTTGGAGTCTGAAAGGACACGCGGCACTGGGCCTTTTGTTTACAGCAGCATATCATCAGTGTGCAAAGTGCCGTCTATAAAGGTTGAAGGCTCTATCAGTGCAGAGCAAGCTCAGGGAATTGAACTCTCAACCCCTCTGGTAATTTGTGAAGTATGCAGCACAGTGACTGTTGCAAGCTGACCAAAAATGTCACTCTGCCCTTTCCTCTTGTCAGAAAGAAATTGTCAGAGTCCTGAGGGCACTAACTAATTACTGCTCTCTCTGCTGGGTAGCCAGCGCTGAGAGAGGATGTGTACGCTCTGATTGTATGTGCGTGAGATGTCTCTTCAAATTTTTTTTTTTTTTTAAGTGCGAGTCTGTGTCCTTCTAAATGACTAATCACCACTTTTGTAAGGTCAAGCTCAAAGAGTGTATCAGCTCCTTTGTGAGATGATCAGTAGATGTGAGACAAACAAGTCAGCCAAAAGCCATCACTGGGTGTGACAGGTAACGAGAGAGCGGAGGTCCACGGAAGTGAAGAAAGGGTTGTGGGTTTTTAGAAGAAGAGGGACTGGAATTGTGCTGCATGACACACTGAGAATTAAAGTGGGGTGCACACGCTCATGACACGTTGAACAAGTGAAGTCCACGCACGCGTGACAGAGGTAGAGGTGAGCAGATGCGCAACAGCGAACGAGCCAGGATCAGGGGAAACGCCTGCGATCAAGAGGAGCGCCAGAGTCTTTATAATTTGCGAACTTGTCATCACTCAGGTGTAGATCTCTGGCATGCTGTCTTCACTTTACCAGTTAAAATACGCTGAAGCATTTCTAAAGGTGAGGTTCACAGCTGCCAGTGAGTGAGAGCGCGGAATGCTGCACTTGACTGTTTCCGGATGCCAAATCTGAAAACTGGAGCTCCAGGAAGCCTCAACCCATCTTTGTTCCTGCCCTCAATTATGGTCACATATCGTGGGTGATGACAAAAAGAACGAGATGTTCAATTTCAAGCAGCTGAAAAAACTTTCCTCTGAAGGGTGCCTGAGCTCTCCTTCCCAGACAGAGGGAGAAGTTCAGTCATCCAGGAGGAACTCTGAGCGCAGTCTCTGCTCCTTCATACCTCAGATGAGGTGGTTCAGGCATCTGGTCAGGATGCCTCCCGGATACCTCACTGGGGAGATGTTTCTGGCATATTCAGCCTGGAGAAAGCCACGGGGCAGACCTAGGACATGCTGGAGAGATTATATATCTTGGCTAGCCTTGGACCGCCTTGGGGTTGTCCTGGAGGTGCTGGAGGAGGTAGCTGCGGAGAAGGAGGTCTAAGACTACGGTTAAGCTGAAGCCCCCACAAAGCAAACCTGGATCAGTGGAAAAGGATGGATGGATGGATGGATGGATGGATGGATGGATGGATGGATGGATGGATGGATGGATGGATGGATGGATGGATGCCTAATCAACAAACATCTGGATTTCGGAGTACTCAGATCCAGAAATGTAGAAAAATAGATTCCAAATGGTTCGGAAATCGTCTTTAAACCCTTTTGAGGTTGATAAGCGGCAACATTTGCATCTTTAAAACTGTTGCTGATATTTTTCTTTTTTTTTTTTTGTTATTGTCACATAACCAGCAGAAAATATGAACTTTTCAATAGGCACTTTTTATTTTTACATTTTAAAAGTTAATTGACAACTCTGACCAGCGCAGGTTTATTTATGAAACAAGAACCCCCTCAGATAATAACTCGCAGGCAACGGAGGCCGCGGCTGCTTCCACCTTCAGCTGTGCTGAGAATCTCTCTGGAAGACATATCGAGTCATCAGCAAGTTATCAGCTTATGTGGACAGAGATCTTCATTAGCACAAACCCTGCATGGCAGCCAACACTGCATAATTTCACACCCCCAGTTGCTTCTGGCATGTGCGAGTATGTGATAGTGGGTATAAAGTAGATGGATCTAATATCTTTGGCTTTCACAGACAGCAGAGTCACCTTGTTTTGTTTTGGTTTGTTTTGAACCTGAAATACATCTTTGCAGTTATAAATTAGTCAAAACTGCAACCAGCAATATTCCATTATGTAGGGTAAGATCATTTTAATATGTTTTAATTTTGTTTACCACTCTGCACTACGCCCTTATGGCATCTTTTGTTTTTATTTATTTATTTTCTTGCATGAATTTTGTACGCAGTGTTTCACACTTGAATATGACTCAGTTTGGTCGGCGGGTAAATGTCTGTCCTGTGTCATAGCTGAGTTGATCGTTTAGGCCAAGGTGATTTAGGCGTGTTTGTTTGTGTGCGCTATAGTCAACAGAACACGGTTGTGGCTCAGTGTTTGTTCCCGCAACATGTTTAATGGGCCCTGCGCACACAGCGCTCCCCCGGTGAGACTGATCCTAATTAGTGTACAGCACTTTGCCCCTTTTCCGGCTGCTCGTCATCCTCGCACAAACACACGCGGGAGCACTTGCGCACATGTGCACATGCGTCCACACGCGTGTGATTAAAAGGCGAGGATGACTGCGAAGATCTATCCGAGCAAGCAGGCGACATGCAAATGCAACAACGCACCAATAAGCTCGCACTCGTCGTGGCATCCAGTCAGTATCACACACACTTATACACAAGACACGCACCGGACGTACCGAGGATGCAGACGGCAGCCTAGTCGACGCCTTGTGCGATTTTCTTTCCTCACACCCTTGATTTGATCGGAGTACTCAGTGGAACTGCCTACATGCTGTAACCTTGGAAATATCTGGAGGTTTTTGGCCAAAGGGAATTTAGTTGGTGCAATCTCTCTAGAGCTGGAAAATGATACCGTCAATTGTGACATTCTTACATCTGAATTGACAAAAAAATGTAATTTCTCCAGCAAGTCACAGTTCAATTTGTTTCTGCAAAAAAGTAAAAAAAAAAAATGCTTCACTGTGAAAACTGTTGTATTTAAAACAAATATATAAACAAATCTAGTATCTGATGCCAGCAACTGACTGAAAAAGTTAGTCTTCCTTTGAACTACACTTTTTAATCAGTTGGGAACTGAGAATACCAACTGATGTAGTTTTGCAGTGGAAACCTGAGTGCAATAGTTCAGCAGCTCAACTTCACTTCATCATCTAACTCTCCCCTTCATGATACTCTGTGCATTTTCCATAGGAGGCAGATTCGGATCGGTCGGTGAGGTACATAGACGCCGCCTCTATGATGCCACGTTGTTGTAAGGTTTGCAGAATGAGGTTCTCCAGAATTCAAATATACATCCCTGCATTTATGGCACCTACACATGTGTGCAAGCTTCCACACCATCGCAGATGTTGGCTTTTTTTCACTTTATGTTTGTAAAATCTTGAGTAATCTTTGAATCTTTGGCATGTAGAACCTGATATCTACTTTCCCACAAGCAAGCTGAAATACCACACAGCTTGTCTCCAGTATCTTTTGCCCATCTGAGATAAGGTCATCGCCAGAGGTCTCTCAGCGTAGAGTTGACGCGCGACTTCCCCCTAACTGCACGACTGATGTGCTGGGTAAAAAGTGTTTTCCAAATGACTATTGAACCTATGTGGGCTCATTGATTACAGTTGGATGGTGGTTTCTGGTGTAGAGCCGCCTGAGAGCTGCAGAGTCGCACTTTCCACACTATCAGTGGTTTGAAGAATCTGCATTTATGGAATATAATTCTCAAAGATACTCATTAAGGATAACTAACGGACTTTAAAGCAAAGTCCTGAGGCCAAAAGATGTATTTCATGTCCTCTATAAACATTAAAATGTATCTGAACTGAAGAAATAAAGATTGAACTGAAATGAGTCAAAGGGTTTATTTGAATAGTGTGCAACAGGGAATTCTTCAGGACTTCTTCATCATTTTTGTACTTGTATGTACATTCTCAGCAGTCAGTGACTGCTTAAAGTCTTGAATCTGCCAACAGTCTTTAAAAACAAACACATTTTTGTTTGATGGGTTTGACTTCATTTTTTAACATCCACACCAAAATCACCTCCTGATTACTTCACTTCAGTTTCACTGAGGTTGACTCATGAAAACTGAGATTTCACCCCAATAACGGTAGCCAGTGGCTGTCTAGGAACAAAATGGTTTTGTCAGTTGTTCTGTCACTAGTTTCAAGTTATTCGTTTGCCTCATCAATATGCAGCATGTATTTCATATTGTTATACCATTTGCTGCTCTTCAGGGGACTTTGGGGGAAATGTGAACTCCTTCGTTCCACCTGTTGGACCTGGACCGACAGCTTACCCGTCAGGTAAAAGCCTTGAACCTAGACGTGGCTTCTAGGATTACACAAATTTGCAGCTTTGTGCCGGTGCATCGAGTACCAACATCTTCAGTTCAGTCGCAACAGCTTTAATCTGGATTGAAAAACCACGGGAAGGCGCTCTGTTTGTAAATGGATGCACTGAAGCCTGCACGGATATGTGCCTGTATGAGTATACTGTAAATATCTGAGGAACGGAGCGAGTGTGAGCATGACGTCTATCTTAGACTACGGAAGTGTGCGGGTAAGACTCGCTCTAATGGGATGCAGAAAATGGTATGAGCTTTTAAGAGCGGGTATGGCTGAGCGTGTGTCTGTGGATGCAATCAATTGCAAAGCGTTGGGGCTGTGTGTTCTAGTCAGAGGCATAAATGTCAGCTCCTTTCCCTCACACACGCCTCCATTTGCATCCCTTAATGCAGAGGGAGAAAGAAAGAGCGTGAGAGCAAGTGAAAAAGGGAGAGAAAAAAAGCTACCTGGTGTTTTATATGGAGGAGGTGAAAGCCGACGGGGTGTTTAAAAGCAGGACACAAAAAAGAAAAAAGGACAAAAGGGGGCTGATAGCACAGGAACAAGCAACGATAACCCCTCAGCCAGGTAAGAGTACAGTGAACTATAAGCCCAGATGTATATTAAACAAAAAAACAAGGTTAGTAATGATTAAAAAATTCCACAATGATTGTGATGCTCATGCAGATATTAGGTTACAATCAACACATGTGTTACGAATTTGGTGAAATGGGCCCAAGTCTTAAAGCACCCACATCAGTGTCGCGCTTGATTAAAGCTTCTTTAATGCTTCTTTGGCTCAGTGCCACCAAATAGTTAATCTAGGAAGCCATCGTCTTTAGTCTGATGACTGTGCCTCCAGGGGCACTGGACAGGGTAGCC
This sequence comes from Xenentodon cancila, assembly GCA_014839995.1. NCBI lineage: Eukaryota > Metazoa > Chordata > Actinopteri > Beloniformes > Belonidae > Xenentodon > Xenentodon cancila. The sequence goes on from CM026217.1 coordinate 8,847,403, forward strand.
AGCGGATATCCAAATAACAGATTAAAGATATCCAGGCCATGCCTTCCTGTTCGTGTGCTTGGTCGCTGATAGTAAGGGCACGCATTTAAATAAAGACGATAAAAAGCCAGGCTGACATCACAGAACCACGCCAGTTCAGATTCTACGCGGGCATCTGTGCACCATGTCGTTTGCTCCCCACATGCGACCCGGTGCATTAAAGTCCATTTAAGTGCAAATGGTCATTTCACTTCAGTCTGCAACTGGAAACCTGAAGCTTTTTGGGATTGAACGTCTCGTCCTCTGCAGCGTCAGATCAAGACAGATGTTTACATACCCCGGCAAACATCTAAAAAAAAACAAACAAAAAAAAAACTTCAGGGAGCAGGCTGTGTTAAAGTGGGGATGAACCTATTCAGATAAAGCAATCCTGTTTTTGCACTATTGGCAAACATCGATAGGAGATTAATTAAGGTGGCTGAATGGAAGTCTGGAAAAAGAAAGAATGAAACAAATTAAATTCCTCAAGGCCACTTGGCATTTCTTTTTCACTATATTACTTAAAACCTCGCTCCTTTCTGGGGAGCATGAAGAGATGTTACGAAGGACACGGAGCGGTCCTCACAGAGACTGCAGCTGTGATAGTTATTACACTTTTATGTATTAAACATACTTTTGCAGAGAGTAAAGAGAAGAGAGAGAAAAGAAGGGAAAAAAGGAGGGTGAATTAAAGCCAGAGGAGCAACAGAAGGCTACTGGTGTCTCTTCCTCTCTTCCTTCCTCTCTGTCTCCCTGAACAGCAACGCGGTGAAAGTTATTCCCCAACTGTTGTGCCGCGTCTCAAAAGCTTCCCAAGTCATTAACAGAGTGACAGCAGGAGCTTGTGGATGACTGCATGGGATGTAAACAGGGATGTAAGTCACTCTCGTGCCGGCTCTTAACATCTCTCCCCATGCCTATACAGCCTGAGAACAGGAACTGGGTTCACCCCTTTTTTTTAGATAAGCTCATCTCCATCCTTTTGAGGACTTATCGACCCTTTTCCTGATTTTAATTGATGCTGCATCAATGGGCGGTGGGTCTTGGATTATTCAGTCAAACATGTTTAAGTCGTTCCCAGACTACACGCTGGGAAAGCATCTCGACTCTAATGGGGAAGTCAATTGAAATGTTCATTTAATAATAATCATAAAAAAGTTTTAGCCAGGTGAGAGAAAGTTATTTCTTTTCTTTCGACCCCACCCCCACCCTTTCATGTTGTATTCAATTTTATAACTTAATTTAGCTTGGTGCTTTGCTATTTTGTTAGTATAATTAATCTTTTCGGGGGACGCCACATTTTAATCCACAAAATGGTAAACAGACCATAGTTTGACGGTGCCTTTGAACTGGACCGGATGTTTAAAACGTCCATAAGAATCAAAACATGTTGCAGAACATAACAACAACTTTTAAATGCCAGCTTGCATTTGGCTGGTTTTTATAGAAGCATGCATGTTAGTGGCTGGTAGGAACGGTGTGGTGTAGTCAGCGGCGGCGGTTTGGTGTTGTGGTAGCTGTCGCAGGTTCAGTGGTCATCTGGAAAACTCTTTTTACTCAGCACATCAGTCGTGCAGGTAGGAGGAAGTCACGCGTCAACTTTTTTTTTCCCCCATTCCCATTGGACAACAAATGTCCCCTCTTATTCTTGATCATGTGACTCAATCCCAAACCTTTTTCTGAAATGCTGGTGTGCCGGTGATGTGATCCAGTCATGATTTAATATATATAAAACAACGTCTGTTGTAAAATTGAACATGAACACAAAATAATAACGAGTAAAACCGAACAATAAAAGAACATCTTTTTAATCATAGAATAAGACGTTAATGTTAAACATTTTGCTCTGCGATGCTGCTTCCACATCCTCCGTGACTGACACCCCAATTCACACACTCATCCTTGTTTGCATGATGCCTGATGGAGGGTCCATATGTTTTCCAAGATAAGGTTATTCATAGGTTGTTGTGTTAACCAGGAACCGCTGTTGAACCTGTCACTTTCTCCGACGTTGACAAGCTCTATTAGAGAATGGCAGGACGTTCCCGTTTATTCATGCTTGGTGCGCGGCATGTGGCATGTGTCAGACTAGATCCGCCATGCATAAGCTTGTTACGTTTTTTTGTTCAACTTGTGCTGCATTGGTACAATAGCTTTAGTCAGTCAGTTGTGATGGGCTCAGATTTGTTCCTGGAAATGTGGGAGAACAGGGACACACGCCACCATATTGTGAGAAGGCAATTTGCCATTGCTAAAAAAATAAAAAAAAATAAAATAAAAGGTGCTCAATGATGGCCTATTTTATTTATTTGTTTTTTTATGGATGCCTGAGAGTCATCCATGGATAGAAATCTAGCAGAAATTAGAAGAAAACTAAAAAAAACAGCATTCCCAGAGCACAGTCACACATGGGCACGCACGGAATGAGACAGTTCAGAACTCCATTCTGTTTGGCTATTGTATTTGTCAGTTTCTGACCTAACCCCCACCCCCCCACACCCCCATTGTTGAATTAACCACAGAGAGAAGCGTGGGTGGCTCGGGCCACGGTGCCAGGAGCACACTGGCCCAGAAAAAAAAAAGCCACAACACAAACTAACTCTTGGCAGCGGATGGAGAGGCAGTATTTTTTTTTCCAAAAACTGATTACCTACCGCCTCTCCAGAGCTTTACTTTCTCTCTAAGACAAGCTGTTCCCATTGGCAGCTGTTTCCACAATGCAGGTGCCCAAGCGCGGGGAGAGATTATGCTGTATATGTGCGTTTATACATCCGTGCAACTGGAAGGAGGGAGAGAGGTCACCGTTTCAGGAACCCCCCCACATGCAAATCAGTATAAAAAAAAACAAAAAAAACTCATGTCAAGCTGCTTCTCACTGCAGCCCGGGGATACTGAAACTGTAACACGACCAGCTCTTAGCACTGGTGTCAGATGCTGGAGACCCCTCTCTTTTCAGAGGGCCGGGTCGCTTGTTGGTTCAGTGGCTGGTTGTCTCGTTGTCACGGTTTTCCAGGTGTGAGCTCTCCTGGCAAGCTGCTTTCACCTGACTAGTTACAAGGACTACTGGCAGCCTGTTATAATCAATATTCTCCAGATAATCCAGCTCAGTTCAGCTTTACTGACATGAAGATGGCAACAATTTTATCTCATCAACCTCTATTCTATTTTACAATCATCATCTTTGCATGTCTCTTTAGGGGATAGTTGATACTTTTTCCTAAGAAATTAGTCAAATGTGGGCAGGAACCCCATGGATTGGGTAAAAAAAGAAAAGAAAAGAAAAGAAAAAAGAAATAAAATCCCTCTCTGTAATATGAACGATTTTGCAACTGGACAATAGCATAGAAGCAGATGGCAGATTTTTCTCTTTTTTTCTTTTTCTTTTACGGTATTGTTCCAAGAGGTAAAGGGCCAGGCATCATTTCAGCAACCCAACAGATTGCCTGTCAAACACATAAACACATACAGCAAAACCAAATCTCTCTTGTCTCCCATCAAAGCGCCTTTATCTCCAAGACCTCCCACTGAGCATGCTCACGAAGCGCCCGCCTCCAAGCCCCTAATGCACAGGGAATGAGATTAGAGCCTTGAATTACTCACGTTATGACTTGATTGGCCAATAATTTGATTGCAGTCACATCTCTACTTCCCCTAGTTCTTCAGATCCCATCTCCCCTGTCCCTACCGCTCCTCTCTCCTCTCCTACCTGCCTCCGTCTTGCTTGAAGCATCAAGAAGGCTGGCTGTCAGCTTTTGTAGAAGGGTGTGACTGTTTCCATGGAAATGACAAATTGGATTATTAAAGGGAAAAAGGAAAAAATAAAAACAGGCTTCCGTGCGACCTGTGAAACCTAAAACATCCTCTATGAATAGAACTGTCACGTCAGACGACAATGAAAACCAACAGACAACCCAAACAAAGCTACTGGATGTCATCATTGTGATGAAAAGTACATGAATAAAATATACCCTTAATCTTATTGATCCAGTTAATATGATTGATTGGGTGGTATCTAGTAAAGCCTTATTGATCACCTCCATTACACACCCACAGCAGCTAATTTAAAACACATTTTCATTCTGAGTTCACAAACATCTAAAAACGAGTAGTGGCTGCGTGCAGGTCATTCTGCAGTAGAAAATTAATGAGGCTGTTCAGATGCAACTGACACAACAAGAAACCGTGAAATTCTGCATATGCATGACTTCTGCTCATCTGGATTCGAGCCTCCCTTTCCTCAGCTACCTTTTCCAGCTCTTCCAGGGAGAACACCAAGGTATTCCCAGGTCAGCTGAGACAGGTACTCTGCCCTGGGTCTGCCTCTGGGGTCTTCTCCCACTTGAAACACCTCCCTAGGGAAGTGTACAGCATGCATCCAAATCAGAAGTCCAAATCACCTGGACTGGCTCCTCTAGATTCAGAGAAGCAGTGACTCCACTCCAAGCAGGGTAGGGTCGCCCAAGGTAGACTGGTTCTGAGGGACATGCCGAGGGTAATTTAACTGCCTCATATGGATAGTGGAAAACTAAGACCTGGATGTTTTTCACCTGGATTAGGGTAGGGGGAAGGGCTGGTTGTGGAGCACCCGATGGCTGGGCTTTTCCCCTTAGGGTCCAGCTGGGCTCAACCAATGCGTGTCACATGGGTTCCCTCTCCTGTGGGCTGACCACCTGCGGGAGTCCCAGTACGGGCTGGACATAGTGGATTTGGGAGCAGCAGCCCACCTGACACTCGGCCACTGATACTAGCTCTTGGAGAAATTTACTAAATTAATGTTTTTTAAAAATGAAAGATGCAAGAAGTGTGCAGAGCAAAAATGTATTTAATCTTTTAAAAAACTGACAAATCTGATCCTGGTAAAACCAAACATGCTGTGACTCCTGAGCCCAGCGTGAAGAAGGACACTGTTTTGCACTTTGTCACGTTAGTCAAAAGTATGTACAGAAAAAAAAAAAGAACAAACTACCCGACTGACTGAAAGACGGAATTCCACATCTAAAAAGGTGCAGATTGGAAGATTAGAAGTCTTTGTTTTTCCGGGTTCACGACCCGTCACGAGCTGGAGTAAAGAAACGCATCCTTATATGTGAGAGCCATCTAGCAAAGGCTCATCTCAGAGACTGATTATTATTAGACGTGGCAGCGCCGCCCGACCGGCTTGCTTATCATGGCTGCCTCTTCCTTTCCCTGACAGTTATGAGGTCTCGTACTCTGTTAATAAGGGTAAACTGACTATGCTGCGGTTCCTTATTTGCTATACGGCAGACCATAACGCTGCTGTGAAAACACACTGTACACAAAGCTTTGGCTTCTTCTCAAGAGGACACCCAGAGGCTGAAAGCGCCAACCAGTTTTTATCCACAGACATGCAATAAAAGCAGTTGCTGAGAAGATACTGTGCACGAAAAGCAAAATAAAAAAAAAAAAAGATCAGCTAATGAGCAAAAAGCCTTGAGTACACATTTGAGTGGTTTCCAGCCCTATTTTACTACATGATGACTAAAGAGTTGATTCTGTTTGACTGCCAACTTCAAAATAAATTTATGAAGACTGTACACCACCATGCAAATTAGCCTGGGAGACACTCTGAATCCATGTCACACAGCGTTTACAGCAAAAGCTGCGGATGGATGCCCCTACTGAGCTGGGAGCTCCATCGCATTCATTCCTCACTTTTCCAGCTTGTCGACCATTTTCAGTTCGAACGTTCTTCAGCTGTTGGACTTCTTTGGAAGAAGGCTGCCATCTGCTCTGAATCACATCGTGCTCCGAATCAAATATAACACTCACTTACAGCCCTGTAAACACAGGCATGCACAAATGATGGCAGCAGAGGAATCGCAGTCGCTGGCAGTAACAAATACACCCCTTAGAGCTGAGCATGTTTGACACGTATAAAAAGCAAAAATCCAGGAGAAACGTTGGAACAAACTCAAAGGCTTACATGTCTGCAAGAAAAACAAACTGGAACAAATCAAATATTTGATGCTAAGCAACCAAAGAAAGGTCAAGATGGGTACTATTCATAACTCAAAGATTCTTTGAATAACTTAAAAACAGAAAGAAAATCGCAGTTATCATCCATGGCAGCTGGATAGGAGCTTCTAAGACCTCCAAGAGAGCAAGCTAAGAAGCGTCCGAAGACAAAGGTCACCACCTTGATGATGTCATGAGATAATAACGGCGCAACAACGCTCACATAACTCAAGGGATCGCTGCAAAGATAAAAACGTGCAACGGCCACACAATCCCTCTGTTTCAGCACAGCAGTGCACAGCGATGGCATGAAGAGTACGCAGAGATGACAAGGGAAGCAAATGTATCACAAGCAAAGCGCAACAGAACAGTCCTTGGACCAAATCATCAAGCATCCAGCAAGTGACGGGGGCAGAATAGCTGCGCTTAGTGAAGGGATGGGAAACAATGTCACCGATAACGAAGACAAATGGAGATAACAGGAGAGAAGAAGGACAAACGCAAGTAACGCGTCAGCGCGTCAGCATGTGCACGCAAGACAGGCATCATACATGTAAAATATTTACAGTGCACAGTGTTGTCGACGCGGGCGTCGAAAGGCAGGTCCTTTCAATGCCATTTCAGACATACTTAAGTCAACTGATCAAGTAAGCACACAAGTGGAGTCTGTGCTGTGAGAAAGTAAGAACTTTAGTGGGAAAACCATTAGTATAAAGTTCAAAAACAGGACTGAAAGCCTTGCAAAGTTTGAAGTTGGAGTTTTTTTTTATAAAGATAGAAACACGTATGGATCCTTGGAGTAGGTTTTCGGAATGTGCTGATGTTTTGTTTTCTTTGTAAAACACTTTGATGGAGAGGCAATGATCTAAAATCACCTCAGAGGGGGCTAAGGCACCCTTGTGCTATAGATCTACCTGTCTCCTCTTAATTTCTGCTTCTGAACTGCTGACTATCTCTTATTACTCCATTCAGACCCTGGAGAAAACTGTATGTGAAGGATCCCTGGCAGCATCTTACTTCAAGCTGAAATCTTTTCCTTTATTTCCCCTCCAAACCCTGCTGCAAAGTAACAGTTGCAGTATTGAAATTTGCAAGACAGCTCTTGCAGCTTCAATCCCCGATGATCGTTCTTCTATTATTTTTTTTTTTTTAATTCCTTTATTTTTGAGCCGGAAACGAAAGGCGAATAAATAAAAACAATATCGGGTGCCAGGTGATCGGTTATCCCGTCTTCATGTGTTGCTTTCCCCGAGTACAGAGCATAGCCTGAGAGGAAAGGGTTGCGTTATTCCGGGTTTTCGCTTCCTCATTAGGCAGAATGAACGAGTGAGGTGGTGTCAGAGAGCTGGACATCACCTCCAGCCCCGGTCGGCTCTGTGTGGGCTGGCAGCTCCGCGTTACTACAGACCTCTCACGTACGACTGAAGCTGTTGGAAATGGAAACAGTCAGCAGAATGTAACATGGCATGGCCGAGGAATTCATTTAAGAGGCAGATGGAAAGAGCGGCAGAGAGCGAGATGCAGCGCAACCAAGAGAGGAAGGTGAAGGAGGGAGGAACCTAAAAAAAAGAAAAGTGTGAAAACGGTGGAGAAAAAGGAGCAAGGACGTCTGCTAGTATTTAATTGATGCAAAAAAGGGCACAGTTAAGGAAATCAAATGGCATCTATATTTAACACCATCTAGAATCTGCAATGATCACCTTCTTATTGTTCTGCTGTGCTCAATTTACCGAGAACGCATCCAGTGGGGACTAGTGGGGACTAGTGCGGACTAGTGGGGACTAGTGCGGACTCGAGACGGCAGAGTATCCCACAATGCATTTTAGACCAACGAGCGAAAGGTGCAGAAGAGCAGAGGGGAGTACATATAAAGTTATAACTTCCTTTTTGCTGAACAGAATGTGGTTTGAGGATGTTGTCATGCAAGAATACAGTTATTACAACTTTATATTTGTGGTAACGTTTTACATATGCAGATGAGGTTTCCTCCGATATCAGAGGTTTTTCTTTTCTCTTCTACCGAACTTTACGCAGCTGGCAAACAGCCGAGCTGTGATGTCATCAAGTACACAAGTGCGCTGCTGCTCCAACTGCAGAACGAGAGCGAGCCGTCCTCATGCCGTCCAAAGCACGTTCCCCCCACTCGCACTTGCCAAGCTGAGAGCCCGGAGTTGTTGACAAACGGACATTGTCTCGGTAACTGACTTTGGGCAAAGCCACAATAATTAGGAGAGCCGAGATTCGCTGCCAACGGACGCGATATTTATTACCTGGCAATTTACAAAGTTTGGCCAGACTAAACCACTGGTGACACAGACCACAATTCAAAAGCAGCCAGAAATATGACATTGTAGATCCGTGGTTTCACATCCAAACCCTTTTGGTTTGATTAAAACAATGTTAGTGGAGTTGGTTTAAGCTGGTCAGAGATCTGGCAGTTAACATCCTCGGCGGTTAGGGCTCAGCCTCTAATAGTAGGAAACGCCGCCCGCGTTCTCATGACTCCATGACATACTCAGCGATGTGACCAACTCAAAACACATTCATATATGCTTAACTTTGTATTTATTTGCTTATGACCAACGGCATGAGGAAACGTGACCTCATCCCAGCATGCACCTGGACATAAGCAGCACAAGTTGATATATAAAGTCATGCTGATGCAGAGTGTCAGATTTATTAATCTAATTAAGTTCTCTACTCAATAAATGACAGATTTAAGGCCACATTTTTAACGAAGAAGCTGTCGTTTTGCACAAGTCATGGAAACATCACATGGTCTTAGGGCTCTATATTACTGGAAAAATGAGGTTTGTTCATTGCATCATAATGACATACTGCCATTATTCTGAAATAAACACGCATTAAAATAAAAGCAGTATTTAGATCATCTAGGAGTCGTTGATTACACTAATAATCTACAATTTTCCTTTCCATAAATATAGTTGTTTTATTTATTTATTTTTTACTTGGGGACTTAAGTAAGCCTGGACTTACAGAACACAGCACGCGATTCTGTTATCCCTCTGATAGATTTATAAATAAAAGTTCTTTGGCACGTTAAGACGTTACTCGTCAAGCCACGAGATCTGCTTCATGCATGACAGAAAAGCTGATCATGCACTTCCACAATAGTAGTACAGTGAATTATGAATGAGCAGGAAAAAAAAAAAAATTGTTTGGCCTTAACTATGTGGTTGAAATTTATGCAACATAAGCAAAAGGATTCTGACTTTATTTATGGGTGAAATTACAAGATAAGCTCGCAGGCATAGGAGTCAAAAAATAAATGCGCGGTACATTTATGTATGCGTTTAGGAAATCTGGATTGCTCGAAAGTGAGACGCTTCCTGTCATGCAGCGGGCATCGTTGCCTGCTGCTCAATCTTGTGCCGATTTTCAGGATGAGGTCTGCGTGAGTGGGCAAACATGCACATCAATGTCCACTTTTTGGAGCATCTTTGAAAAATCTCTGCCAAAAGACAACCTGGGGGCTCCCTAGATTCCGATATCAGTGGTGCATCTGCTACTGGAGCCAAATGCCGAGAAGCCAGGCGTGCTTGTTGGGTTTTGAAGATTAAAAATGTGCAGTGACAACACAGTCACACAGATGTAGGGATGCCCGGAGGGATGGGGAGAGGAAATGCAGAGATGACAGTATAGAAGGATTGATTGTGGCTGCCACTGAGGAATCTAATCAATGAGGTAATTGCTATGACTGATCAAGACAAATTGAAATGGGTCAGCTGAATCACTGATTTGTTGATATGAAAGACTGATATGCATCAAAAGATATGATCGGGGAGCTGAAATACACACATATTTGGTTGAGATGACTGGAAGACAGTTCTTTAGTTAGGTTCAATTTTAGCTCAAGGCTGTGGGAAATTAAACAGTACTGATTAAAGAATGCAGCAAACATTCTTGGCGAAAGCTTTTCTTACCAGTGAAGCTGCACCATCGATTTTCCAATACTCGCATCTATTCACGGACTGTCTTCTCAGAGCCAGCTCAGTAAATGAATGCAAAGCTTTTCACCTGGTCTATGTGTGTCAGCGTTGAGCGTGGAAGCCCAGTCCTTTGAACGCCGTCTCTGCGGGGCTGCTAATTGAGCCAGATCAATTCACAGAGACAGCAAGCAGGTTGGCACAGTTGCCACATCAAAGAGATTCTAATAACTGCACACTGTGACCATTACCAAGCCTGCAAAAAAAAAAAAAAAAAAAAAAAAGCCATATTTATGTTTCCTTCAAAGCAAGCATGGCAGTAATGAACATAGTGAGAATGCAGGCCTTGAGTGCTCCTTTCAAGCCGTTGATTTAGACACAAGGCCATTTTAGAGCAATTTGGGAACAGAATAGACACTATTCACACATCCATAAACACAACCATTCAAATCCAGCTTTAATTAGACTCACTTTGCAGTGACAGTGGAGTACAATAAAATAACACAGGCAAAAAAGACTGATTACAGACCAACATTGTTAAGAAGAAATGGCTATAAATGATCCCTCTGTATATTTTATGTCTTACACAACAGCAGTCATGTGGTACTTAAGTACTCCTTCATTATGAATGGGTCAGTTTCTTAAATACATGAGGTATTTTCCAGAGTTTTTCGGAGTGGTAAGCTTTTCATGCTTGGCAGGGTAACCTAATATGGCTTTTACTTTATGGAGTCTTGCAACACATTACGCTGCAGGAGCCCAAAATCATCCTTAAAACCGATAAAAGCTTTTGCGTGACAACAAATTTGGGATCTTTCAGATAATTAACGCAACTCCTAACAGAATAACAGGAATGTGAATCGATGGACATTTCTAAATATATCAAAATGTTAAACCAAGGGGTGATATGCAAGATGTGTAACTTTATCAAATTTCAGCATTTTCAGTCCTCAGGTTAACAGGCCATTAAAAACAAAAAAGAGTCTGATTCTGGTACATGAATGTGTTTCATGAATTCAGAATTCCTTGGAAATTCATGCAAGAGCTTGTATCAGCTTCAGCTGAGTGAACATGCACACATGGACCTGCTTTGGTAGTACTTTCTTGTCCTGAGCAGTGCACGTATACAAGTCTGGAAAGCCCTGACGGGAAGACATGTGAATGTTTTATGACGCAGTTTTATACCTTTACTCATTTTTCCATTCACACAGCTGGTCATCGGTTTGGTAGTACGTGAACGCTGAGTAGACGGGGGATGGTAAATGTTTTTGTCACGTTAAAAAAACCGTTGCGTCTACGTTCATGGAGACGGCGTGAGCCGGTGCGAACCTTATTCTTGTCTAACCATCAAAACCATGAAAACTAAAAGTTTTGCTGGCCACCTATTCTGGTTATACTCATGCTGTTTCTTTACAATTATCACTTTCTGATCCATCTTCCCATAAATTGCCTTCTCACTCACCTTTCACTGCCTGAAAGGTAATAAGTTTGTCACTTTGTTCATTAGTTCTGGGCCGTCTGTGACGTTAGACGTGGCAGCGCTCACACTCGCCTTCCACTGCTCTTTCTTTACCCAGTCTCTCACTTTTTGTCTCCTCCTAAGCTCCATATCTCTTGCAGTCTTTCCAACATTTTTCTCTCTCTCTTTTTTTTGGTGCCATAACTTTGTTCTTTTTTCTTTCCCCCCGCACTACAACCCTCCGCGTCTCTGTTTCGCTCTCTCTCTCTCTCTCTCTCTCTAGCGCTCGCAACTCGGCACGTCTTCACGTTGCTCTGCAAAATAATTTACCACACGCAGGGCTCCCGCGGATGATTGAAGCATAATTAGACAGCAGAGACAGTGGAAGCCAACAGAGGTGCTTTGGTGCCAGTGCTTGTCAGATGGTCCGTCTCACTCTCACCGGCTTTGCCCTTCAAAACTATCACTTCGGCAGGAGAAACAGGAGGGGGACGATGTGCTGAGCAACCACAGCCCTAACTTCAGCAGAAAATAAAATAATCACGCATTAACGAGGGGTTATATCCTTTATGAGTCAGATTATATCACTGAACTGCAGTATTCCTGCATGTAAAAGGATTTTATTTATTAAAATGACTGTTTTTGCTTCTACTGAAACGCCAGTAAAAAAGTGGAAATAGGCATATTTAAACCGTGGGAGCTGTTCATCTTAATACATCACCATGACAACTATTATTTATTATTTTAAGTTGAATACAAACTCACATCAGGTAAACATACTAACAGCTTCCAGTATCAACATTATGCAGACCTGTGTCTGTATAGGAAGAAGACGACGGTGCTATTTGTTGGAAGATCAATTTTATATTGCTGTCAGACACAAATCCAATGGATCTATTAGATTGTAACACCCAGACTTGTTTGTACTAGATGGGATACTGCGTTCCCTTGAGGCATTCCCATCCCCAATTTCATATCTAAACTGTTCACCAGACCTGCAGGACTTGCAGACCAGCTGCTGCCATGTATGCAATTGCACATATCATGAAATATATTCAATAAATCATTGTTGTCGTAATTTTACCCTGGATGCATGCAACAACTACAGCGTCACTAGTGTCCTCGGCCAACAGCTCCTCCATGTCATGCCAGTTTCCTGTTATTCACCAGACTTCCTGAATCTGTGTTGTGATGCAGAGCTCCGATATGTCAGTGATACGTTGCAGAACAGCTATGCCATAATTTATGTCACTAGACCAAACGCTCACAACACACATACGAATCTGCTTTGTTTTGGACTCAACACATTCAGGATTATATGGTATAATATGAGGTGACGGTGGTTGCTACAGCGCCGAGCCTGCACTCGACTCGTGTGTTGGCAGCTTCGTATCGATCGGAAAAGCTGCTGTGCGGTTCCCCGTCCGTGATTGGTTGAGTTCAAGGACCTGCTGTTCTACTCCGCCTCCACACTGGGACCTGACGACACCATTGGAGCGTGGATGCTCCATCTACCCGGTCCTGTGATCGCTGGGACTTCAAACACTAGAAAGCCCATCCTGCCCTTCAGTCTAGGTGACTGAGTTCCTTTCAGCTCACCATACCTCTGTGTGCTGCTTTGGTGTTTGAATTTGTGATGGGATATTGTACCCTTGTGGTTTACGTAATGTACTCTTTAAACGTAGAAAGTGTGTATTTTTACACTTGTGTGTCTCTGCAGCGTTCGTTTACTTGTGGACTATACTCTGTGCCGCTCTTGTTTAGTATAGTTAGACGATGTATTTGAGGAGGCTTTTGTTGTTTGGAGCTTTGTGTTTAAAGTTCAGACCTGATCGATCTCCTATAAATAACCTTAACTTTTAAACCACTTTTGTATCTTCTGCAAGCAGAGTATCGTTATCTGACTACACATTTTGATTCACTAATTGCATCTGGTTTATGTTGCGCCTCTCCATCCCCAACGAGCCGTCCTTCTGTAACAGCGGTCCTTCTGGGATGTGAGCCTTGTCCGCTTGTACGTACTGAAAGCCAACCTTGCTCTACTCCAGTAGTTTTTGCCTTCTGTCTGAAAGGGGAGTTTGATTTGTACTGCAGAGAGTCTGAAAGCGTAGCTGTCACCTCGTTGAAGCGATTATGAGCTTCAGATGCTTGTAAAAGGAATAAAACTCAAGAGTAAAGCAATAGATGCTGTACTCGTGTGGTGACAAGCATCATTCAGATCCCTGCATGTTGTATATAAATGTAAAGCAAGGTAGGCAGAAATATGGCAGAAATGGGCTGCAGTGAGTGACTATAATCATTAGGATGCCTGTGTTGAAGGCGGCTTCAGAGGGAAAGTGCTGATCACCACACTGACACCATATGCTTCCGCCAACAAACACCGAGGCAGATGTCAGAGGGGAATTGGCATTGCATTGAAGGTGGCACACATCGCGTAGAGAGGTGCATCATGCTGCTGAGTGAGCACCTGTATCCTTAAAGTCTGTCCAATTATCTGGCTCTGTACACAGTGCGCTGTATTTCCACTGCAGTCTCTCCAGATTTAACACATGCTGCGGGGAAAGCGGGCCTCACTAGGCTGGCTGTTGTCAGCAACCAACTGTAACCGCACTGTCAGCTGTCCCTTTGATTATCGCCCAGAGGTCACCCTGTGTGTTGAGCCGGACTGTGGGGTCCGGGGTGTCAGCAGAGCTAAGACGTCAGCTGAGTCACCTTTAAAGGATAATAAGAGGACTGCTGACTGACAGCAGACCACCCAGAGGGGGAAGACGTTTTTTTTTGTTTGTTTTTGCATGAATATGAATGTGATATTGACAGGAAATTTCCCCCCAGGAGAGAGAAAAAGGAGGAGACGAAGCAAGCGGCCTGAACACTAGTTCATCGAACGCGGTTAAACCATCTGAAGCGTCCGCCGGTGACTACCGCTTTATGGGCCCACGCTTGCTCTGAGTTATCATACACATTTGGGATTTACTTCATGGAGACACTTTAATGATGCTTTTAGCATAATTTCCTTACTGATGGGGAAGTGAGAGGCTCGCAGCGCCTTTCTGTCTGCTTGATGCCTATATGAACCATAAATATTGGTTATGATGGAGTCACTTTGAACCACGGCTTCAGCCCCACCACTCTGACACCACAGAAGCCGGGGGAAATGATACTTTGACAAAATGCTTTGAACTAAATAGTCTACTGGATTTATTAATTTCAGATATTCTCTCCCTCTGTTAATATTGAAAGAAACCGATTTGAAACATGTTAGAAATCACTCTTAAAAGACAAAAATAAACCTTACCAAGCCTTTTGATGGATTAAATAACAGATGCACACGCATCCTGTTGAGTTGATAAGTCGTTACTAACCATAACTAAGGCTGCTCAGCTGACAACCAACAAATCAGGAAATCAGGTGGAAGCGCTTCGCTGCGGGAGCACGCCTGCGCGGTTTGTAAGGTCGCGTAAGACGCGACCGGACCCGCAGCCCAATCAAACTTAATCCAACAGCGAACTGTCTGGACGTGCCTAATTTGACAAAGCCAACGCCGGCATGAAGCTGAAACAGAAGCTAGAAGAAGCCAGAGCCAGCAGGGAAGAACATGGAATATTGATCATAGCTGAGGACGGAGCCTACGGAAACTTGAGGACCAAACCACCGAGTGAGAGCTACTTCTTACACAACTTACCAGAAGTCGCTCCACCAATTATCGGTTTAATAACAGACATTTGGAAAACCGAAAACTTTCACTTCCATGTTAAATCTGACGGTTTACTTGTGAAAATACTGCATTTTATTTATTTATTTATTCATTTTTAAAGTCTGTATATTTCTCATACTTATTTTTTCATGTTTAAACGTGTTAAATAATGAAATAAAAGAAAGACCTATAATCTATTGAATAAAGAGAAAAATTGAATGTATGATTGTAAAATGTTTGAGTCTGCTTGCTAATCCAACGCTGTCCACTTGGGAAAATACCTAAACACAATTAAAAATAAATAAATAAATACGTAAAAAGGAGGGATTTGCGTCCATCTGGGCTGTTGTGAGCGGAAGCCCGGCGCGGCGGCGTACGGAGGAATGATTTCCATAAAGACTCGCTGTTGTCTGAAAGCAAGCAGCTGTCAGGTAGAATTACCTCGCCGACACAGACACCACAATCCAGGGTGCCCTACCCATAATTCAGTCTGATTGGCTCAAGGGGAAAATGGCAGCCTGTGGAGAGTGAGGCGAGCGGCTGGTTGACAGGTTTGCATCTGTGAAGCCAGACACCCCGTTTGCCTGTTATCATTCTGTCTGCTCGACCTGTCAGGCTTCTCACTTTGGTGAGCTACCTGAACAAAGTGGCGAAGAGAAGCGAGTGCAGGGCGTGAGGAGGCGAATCCTGCCCACACAGTCTGACACACACAAGGGCAGCATGTTATTGATGCTCCAATAATGCTAAGGTCTTGCAAAAGTAGAAGTTGGTTTTGTTCATTAAATGTATCAAATGTACTGCGATTTACTTTTTTTTTTTTTTTTTTTTTTAGAGCTCTAGCACCTGTTTACCATTTCACTGACTGCAATAATGTTTTTATTTAGAAGATTTCTTTCAAAATTCAGTTACCTTTACGGGGCAGTTGTTCAGCTTAATGTCCAATGCTAAAATATCACGCATAACGGCAAAAATAACTTGAATAAAACAACATTGTTGACGGTAAATTCGGTTAATATCTTCATTCTGTTTCTTTGATGAAAGTTGGATGAGAAAATCAAAACTACTGTTTTATTTTTGTGATTTTTGTGCATTTTCCAGTGGCTTGTTTGCTTCTGTTCAAACTGTAAAGATGTTTAGTAAAATTTAAAGAAAATCAATCGCGTTCATACGCGTTTGTTTTCATTGTGTTTCAAACACCCAACTCGGCCAAACACAGCTACACACCGGAGGTAAATTTTGATTAGACCCAGCTGGTATCCCTGGATGATGAAAGTGTGTTTACTGCGCATTAGGCGCCGTAAACGCTAGGCGTGTTACCGCCTCGCCGGTGCCTGAGGCCGAGCTGAGGGAAGACAACTCGGGAGGCGTTATCGAGTAAGTATACGTGACATGACCTACGTAGCTGTCTGTCTGGTCGGCCTCGCTGGCTTCACCAACATCGGATGAGCTGGCCGATGCAGGAGACGGAGCGGGTGGCGGGTCCATGCTCAACAACAGCGCGATATGAGTAGCGACTTCGCCAAAATCGCGTTTCACCAATACGGCCGGCAGTCTCCCTCCGCCGCACCTGCTGTTGCGGTCGTTGACAGCAGACGACTCCTTTCTGAGGTTCTGACCCGAGTCTATCACGTTAGTCCACGGCTCTGAGGACGAGGAGCCCGTGGACGTCTTCGTCTCGCCATTAACGCATCCCACCTACGATGGCCGCCACCCAGCATCAGTTATTGTAAAAAGGACCGGCGGCCTAGATCCGAGTGTTAAACGCGGGGTATCCGCCAGCGTGAGAGGAGCTTCAGATACACGCAGCCTTCTCACCTATGCTAAGTGCTCTTATCTGTGACTCGTGTAGAGGTGAGTGACAGGGAGCCAGGCGCAGAGGGGAAGTGTCCTTTAGGTGTCTTAATTATGGCTCCTCTCCCCCCTCTCGCTGTCACCATCCCCAGGAGAGGGCAAGACAAAAGGAAGCCAATGTTTCATCTCCGCTGCCTTGGTATTTCAAATCCATGGGGAGTAAGAAAGAGAGACAGCAGGCTGTTTCTTTGGTGGATAGAAGAGGAAATCAAGTGACGCTTTCCTTTTTTTTTGCTCCGATTTTTGCCTCCTTTGCAGCTGTGTTTAAAATAAGACATGTTAATAAAAGCCTATAAATGGCATGAAGGTAGTGGGGAGAAAAAAAAAAGAAGGGCACAACTTGATTACTGCGACAGTTTTATCTAATGAGCTGAAAGCCTTTGGCTCTGGCTTTTGCTATTCGTTCATTACTTTGTTGTGGAGAGATATATGTGACAAAATGGGGCAAAGGGGTTTAGAGAATGTTCTTATTGCGGAAATTGTCGGCGGTGATAGTAATCATCTTGGTGATTTACACCCTCATCAGAGCCTCACCTGCGCTTTCCTGCAGCCCCACCTGGGACTGCTGCTCTGCCATAAGCGGATGGGTGTCTCAGACACCTTGGCAGGCAGGTCGGCAGACACAAAAACAACACGCTGTTAATTATTGATGGGAATAAATTGCACTCATTGGATGCTCAAAGAGCAACACATGGTGGATGTGAATATAAATGTGCTTGTGAATGTGAGTGTGTGTGTCTGTGTTCTGAGGGGGGGAAAAAAAACAAAAAAAAACAGTATTAAACAAAAGAAATAGAGAGAGGGGAGATGGGATTACGCGGAGGCGTAAGAGGGAGGAGCCGATAGAGTGATGGTAGCGATACCTGGTAAAGAGACATTAGAGAGATGTAGAGGGAGTCTATAAAAGCAAACTACTCCTTAATGTCTCTCACAAGTGTGATAAAAGCTCAGAGCTGCGACTCAGAATGCTGGCCTTTCCATTTGTGTGCACAGAACAAGGGAGCATTCAAATCTAAACCATAATGCACACGCTGCTAATAGAAAATGATTTTGTGAATGTGCCCACATACATACAAAGGCAAACAAAGATTGTTAAAAAGGTCAGCTCCTTTGTTTTGGGACAGCAGACCCCTCTCATGAACATATTGACTGAGAGAAAGGGAGCAATGCAAAGTGCAGTCTTAAAATGAGACGCTCCACGATCTTATCTGTATTCCGAGAGCCAGCCCTCTTATAAATATTGGAAGAAGGACACTGGTGGGGAAAGGAAACGGCCAAATGGCAGTTCTGAGAAATGGCACACCTGAGCACCGTGCAGAATATCATCTCCTCCAGTCAGAAACTATCCCATTTGATCAAAATAATTGCCACCTTCATCGTAATCATCAATTCTGTCATCTTCGCTGGCGCCATTCTCCATCTCATCAAACCTTCTTTGGCTTCAGGGGGGGGGGGGGGTGGGTGGGGGGGGTTTGCATCAGATCAAATGCTTACATCTTATCTGAGAAAATCACTCATGGTGCGCTCTCAGAGTCATCACCATATTTATTGCTTCAATGCTACTGACATTTTCTTCACCTATTTATAGCCCCCACTACCAAATATCTGACTGGTGTTTGAATAATCTGGTTTATACAGGCTTGTCCATCATAAATGTCCAGAAGACGAATCCCGCAGTGTTTTAGTAAACACTATATGGCCAAAAGTATCGGCTTGCCTACCTTGACTCGCATATGAACCTAACTGACATCCCAGTCCTGATCCATAGGGTTCAACATGACGTCGGTCGACCCTTTGCAGCTATAACAGCTTCGACTCTTCTGGGAAGATTGTCCACAAGTTTTAGGAGTGTGTTTATGGGAATTTTTGACCATTCTTCCAGAAGCGCATTTGTGAGGTCACACTGATGTTGGACGAGAAGGTCTGGATCTCAGTCTCCGCTCTAATTCATCCCAGAGGTGTTCTATCGGGTTGAGGTCAGGACTCTGTGCTGAATATTGGAATTGTCCAAAATGTCTTGGAATGCTGAAGCATTCAGAATTCCTTGGAACTAAGGGGCCAAGCCCAGCTCTTGAAGAACAACCCCACACCATAATCCCCCTCGTCCAAACTTTACGCTTGGTACAACGCAGTCAGACAAGTACCGTTGTCCTGGCAACCGCCAAACCCAGACTCGTCCATCAGATTGCCAGATGAAAATGCGCCATTCGTCACTCCGGAGAACGTGTCTCCACTGCTCTAGAGTCCAGTGGCGGCGTGTTTTACACCACTACATCCAACGCTTTGCATTGCACTTGGTGATGTTTGGCTTGGATGCAGCTGCTCGGCCATGGAAACCCATCCATGAAGCTCTCTGAGCACTGTTCTTGAGATAATCAGAAGGCCACATGAAGTTTTGAGGTCTGTAGTGATCGACTCTGCAGAAAGTTGGAGACCTCTTCACACTATGCTCCTCAGCATCCGCTGACCTGCTCCATCAGTTTACGTGTCCTACCACTTTGTGGCTGAGTTGCTGTCATTCCCACACAACACTTCCATGTTCTTATAATACAGCTGACAGTTGACTGTGGAAAATTTAGGAGCGAGGAAATTTTACAACTGGATTTGTTGCACAGGTGGCATCCTATCACAGTTCCACGCTGGACTTCACTGAGCTCCTGAGAGCGACTCATTCTTTCACAAATAGTTGTAAAAACAGTCTGCATGCCGAGGTGGTTGATTTTATACACCTGTGGCCATGGAAGTGACTGGAACACCTGATTCTGATTATTTGGATGGATGAGCAAATACTTTTGGCAATATAGTGTATTATGAGTCTCTAAACAGTCAATGAAAAAGTAAAAGACACAAACAAGAAAAAGATGATGGCTAATCTGGACCTGAGGATTCTTTCATTTACGTCAAAATGTTCATAGAAGATAGAAGCTCTAAATATTTAAGTGAATTAGGGTCTCTCAGTGTATGCACGTGCCTTGCAACATGGCTCACTCACTAGAGCTCTCTTTGTGGGAGTGAAAGAGCCTCCCTTATCTGTTTCCACTACAAGACTTCAAAAACCTAAAAGTGGCAGGTCAAAGCTCAGCGAAAGCAGCGCTCGCTGCCGCACCGATAACCATGATCATCTATGGAATACTGCAAAGAAACAATCATATTCACACACAACACAAGCCCACATCGCCTCTTGAAACAAGACGCCCACACTGCGCATCTTCTCCTTGGAAAGTGTCAGCGAGAAGGAACAGATCTACGTGCACCTCAGTCGCCTCTCAGCTTGTCATATAGAGATATTCAAATGCACTTAACAGCCCACGTGAAGTCTTCTTATATGCAAGTGAACAACTTTGTTATTTAACAGCAAACATTCCTTCATTTCAAATGCTTGTATGGACATTTCAGATCACTCCGGATCTATTTAGTGTGTTAAATAGTAATATTAAGCTCGGGGCACGTGGAAGCGAGGATGCGGGGGATGCTCTCCTTACCTTGGCCATTTGGGCCTGCACCCCAGTGGCTTTGAGAGAAGACACGGCTTTCTGCGCTGCAGCTGGGCTGTCAAAATCCACAAAGCCATAGCCTGGAGAGAGAATGAAAGGGGAGAAGAAGAAGAAGTAGAAAAAAAAGTAGAAATTAGTTACGAAAAAAATGAAAGCAGATGACTAACAAGGAGAATGACAGGCACTTGGTAATTGCAGCAGTAATAGG
>CM026217.1:8873049-8988049 GCA_014839995.1 Xenentodon cancila
GATAGGAGTTTGATTTAAATTAACCAAACTGTCTGATATCGCAAATGCATAGTGGCTAGGAGGACAAAACTCCTGCTGTCGACAAAACTGTTCTATTCTCCACTGCGGATACTAAATATTTCTGACATCTTCCTGTAGACGACATTAAAAAAAAAAAAAAAAAAAAAGAAGCAAAAAGTGTGACACCTCAAACAACTTACTTTCAAGGTGTGGGCATCTTTTGCCAACAATGGAGCCGAACTGTCAGCACGGTGAGCAGGCAAGTGGGAGAGGGAGTGAGTCAGCCTCGCGCTATTAACCTGCGCCAGCTGTGCATCCATTTTTGTCCGAGTCTCCCGTGAAAGTTTGCGAAACAACCAGGTAAATAACAAGGCGGAAACTTTCCATCACAGTGACTCTTGAGTAATATTAATCCACCGAGTGTCCAGTCACTCTTGCACCTCTGGTTCTCTCAGACGGTCCACAACCCTCCAACCTCTGTGGTGCAGACGCGCGTAACAAAGCGTATACTTAGTACATTAACGACATATTCTCTGCATTTTTCCAGTAAGCACGTGCACATACAGCCGTGGTGTGAGACGGTTTACTTTGCCATTTCATTCAGCAAGCGTGACCCAGATGCTCTAAGCTGCTTTTGTAATGTAAGTAGTTCAGGCCAAGTTCACATTTTCATGATGAAGTCATAACATTTAGTAGTTAAATATGCAACTAGAAGGCATGGTTGACGTATCCAAGGCCTATCTTTAATTTTGCACATTTCAGAAGCACGGGCAGCGTTTGTAAACGGAAACTTGATAAACTCGATAATTTAGCATAACGTACTTCACAATGTACGGCAATATGTATAAAGTATATATAAACAAGTTTCCATGTAGATCATTCAATTACCTTTACATAAAGAGGTGTTTAGTAGGACCTTGGGGCTATGCCATAAAGTCTTCAGTGGAGAGCAGAGATAAGGGACTCATTACAGTGAGTATCGACGCATCAATCAACTTTGCATCACTCATACATTCACCATCAAATTATGCTAATCCTAATTATGCCTGGGGAAAAAAAATTACAATTCTTTATCAGCTAATTGTCACAATTGTTGGGGTTTCCTACCTAAAATACCCTCCATTATTTTTCCCAATATATCAATTTTTTCCCATTCTCATATTCAGCAGTAATGATCCAATTTTGCTCACCATACAATAGAATAATAATGCTCTAAGTATGAATAATGAATCAACGACAAGTAACTTTGCATTACAATGGCTTGCAGGGCAGGGCAGTGTAATTGTTTACGTCCCTGTGAGTTGCAAAGAGGAATTCAGAAGCTGCTCTTGCACATGAATGATTAATCTAGTTTCTCACATGTATGTTTATGACTCAAACTTTGCATGTATTACAGTAATTATGGTTAATGGTGGAGATGGATGAGCCATCCAATGGATAAATATGCATAAGAGCACTGTAATATGATTCTTATGATTAATGGATTCGTTTTTGTACGCTTCGTCACATTCTTTCCAAGTGTGCGCATTGCTTAAAAGTCAGTCTGCATAAAAATATGTATGCACATCCTTGAAAGTGAGTCCTGTCTGTTTTTAATGCCTATTCATTGGTATATACGATATGCAGTCGGAGTTAGGGCTGAAAATTTCATTCAATAAGCGATTTTTCAATAAGTACAAATAATGACATAATAATAACAATAGTAAGTAAATCAGCAAAGGCAAAGCGAGTGTATTTGTATAGAACATTTCATGTACAAGACAACTGTAAGTGCTTTACATGAAAACATTTTAAAAAATGCATTCAAATTAAAAGAGTTTATAAACAGAATTAAAGATAGACAGACATACATTAAAAAGAATACAACTAATGAGATGCAAACAATAAGGGTTTAGTATTTTGTGACAAAAAGGAAGCCAGTGCAAAGATCTAAGAACTAGAGTTATTATTGTTATAGTACTGTTACAGTAGCCCAGTCTACAGAAGATAGAATAATTTGTCCATGCTCTTAAGTCCTGCTGAGACATCAGTCCTTTAATCCTTGTTATATTCTTTAGGTGATAATAGGCTGAATTCATTACTGCCCTAATGTGGCTTTTAAAATTCAGGTCTGAGTCCAGAACCACTCCCAGATTTCCGGCTTGGCTCTTGGTTTTTAGTTTCAGAGGTTGTAGTTGGGTGCTGACTTTTAATCTTTCTTCCTTGGCTCCAAACACTATAATTTCTGTTTGTCTTTTTTAACTGAAGAAAATTCTGGCACATCCACTCTTTAATTGGATCAATGCGTTTGATCAATGTTTGAACTGGATTATAGTTTCCTAATGAGAATGTTATATAGATTTGTGTGCCTTTTGCATGGTTATAGTGACAATTTGTGTTGAGCAAGCAGGAGAATATAGATGTTAAATAACAGAGGCCCCAGTATTAAACCTTGGGGAACTCCACGTTGTTATTTTTTTTTTTTAGGTCAGATTTGTAGTTGCCTAAAGACACAAAATAGTCTCTTTCTTTTAGATAGGACTCCAACCAGGCAAGTGCTGTGCCAGAAAGTCCCACCCAGTTCTTCAACTGCTTATGGTCGACCGTGCAGACTGCAGCACTGAGATGCAGTAAGACCAAGACTGAAATGTTGCCACTATCCGTATTGGAACGGATGCCATTAAGGACCTTTACTAGAGCTGTCTACATGCTGTGGTGTGGCCGGAAACCTGACTGGAAGACATCAAAACAGTCATTTAGTGTCAGGCTGTTTTACAGCTGTTGAAAAAACAGTGTTTTCTATGATTTTACTAAGAAAGGGGAGGTTTGTTATGGGCCTGCAGCTGTTCATGAGTGACCTGTCTAGACTATTCTTTTTTTTAAAGTGGCTTAATTACAGATGCTTTTAGGCACTGAGGAAAGATACCTGGAAGCAGCAGGCATAGATAGTGACTAGATGTTTGAAAAACATCTGCACTGCTAATATGCAACGTGTTAAAACTTAAAACATCTGCTGTTGGAGGATTAACAATGAACAGAGACGACAACCCTTCCTCTACGGTACTATGGTGCTGTGTACGTCTGAAATCCCATAAAATAAAACTCTTGGTTCCAAACGTTACTACCAAGAAATTAATTACTGCCAACAAGCAGAAATTCCCCCTTTATTTATCAAGTCTCATCATCCTACTTTTCTTATGCTTGAAAACAAATTTCATTTGTTGTGAAATAACTCTCAGAAAGTACTCTGCTATATCAGGCACTAGTGATGAGATAGCAGGACCTAGAATTAAGTAATCAACCCTGCAATGCAGATTTATGTGCAAGGCATTTGTCTTGATCTGGAGCAGTTAGCTTATTGGCTGTGCAGTATTTCTTGTCATCTTTTCCAGCAGGTGTGGGAGTGTCCTTGTCAGAGCGCTGCAGTCAGGATCTGCAGAGGGTGGAGAGCCAGGGCTTAGGGCCAAAGGGGCCACTGGCAGCTCATTGTGCTGATGACAAACAAAACACAGGGATGGGAGAGGGAGGAGAAGAGGAAGAGGAAAAAAAAAACCTCTCACACAATATCCGTGGACACGTTATACGGTAGCAGGCATGTGAGCCACTTGGAATGTATTGATTCCTGCATTCATTTGTCATTAAATGTCAACTATTCCTCATCTAAGTCCCAAAGCTGTGAACACACAATTACAATTTTCCGTGTCTTTACTGAATTGTCACATTAAACATTCGCAGTGGTGGCAGAAAAAGTGAAAGCCTTGGACTCATTACTTCAGTCAAGGCTCTTTGGAGGCACTAGATGGCACAACTGGAGTCAAATTAATTAAATAAATGTGGAGGTGTAGCTTAGAGCTTCTTTGATTGATAAAAGAAAAACATTTGAAGTTTGTCTGAAGACATATGATCAGGAGTAGCTGATCTGCATAAAGCTAGAAAGTAATCTCAAAGTCTTTACAATCCATCAGAAGAATTGTAACAGGAGACGGAGGACAAGGCTGGCGGGGAAAATGTTTTATGGGCCGATGAATCAAAGGGAAGGCAGGACTACATACGGCACAAAGACAGCTGTGCAACTAAAGGACCGATACGTGTACATGCAAAAACTCGCGGACTCCTGTCTCAACTGACCAGAGGGGAATTACTAAACCCAACATTTAAAAATACATGTCCTTTTTAACCGCAATGACATTAGGATTAATTATGGGTACAGCCAAGGTAGCGAACTTGTTCGAAATTACATTTTCTTTGCGATATGTTTAAGAGGATGATCATGTACGGCGTTCCTTCAGAAACAAGGTTGGCCGAGGTTCAGGTTCCTTTTATTTTTACCCATTTATAACAATTCGCAATAACTTAATGGAAATTGTTAAGTAGATAATTTATGTAAAAGCCAGCAGTGCAAGTCCTTCTTTCAAACACTGTCAAAATATCTTTTTTCATTTTGGGAAAAAAAAAGGAAAAAAAGAAAAAGTAAACAGTGACTTCAATAATTTACTCTGCCGCTCCGAATTCCTTTCATCTTAGTTTTTCTCCTCTCATTTTTCATTAATTTTTTCTCTGTCTGCTTATGATTATTTTATTAATTTGTTTCTATTAACACTCATTAGCTCTTGCTCAGCGCCATATGGCATATATTTCATTTCAAGGTCTAAATTCAGCATATCAGTTGAAAGACAAATTAAATTCAATCTGCTTGAAAGAGGAGAGGCCTAAAGTATTCTTGAAAAATGGTATCAAGACTATCAGAATTAGGGTATTCATCACCTTTCGCTATTTTTGAGCTATTGTGACATAGAAAACCACTTTAAAGCTTTTCAAAAATAAACCATACCACTTTTTAAAAAGAACTTTTGAAGCAAACGAGCACATTTTTTTGTATTTAGAGACACGTTGCTCTGCTGACAACTTGTTAAATTAATAGCAAAACCCCAAAGTGTTTGAAACAACATGTGAAAGCACACAGGAAAGCAAAAACAGAGGGGAAAAAAGCGTTTTAGAGCTGAAGGGTGTTAATTACTTGCCAAGAGCTTGTTAAAATGAGACCCAAGGCGGGAAGAAAACCCGAATGGCCAAGCAACGCTTTCATGTGTCGTTGAAGACCACACATAAAGACCCATGCAAACCTCTATATGAATTACCTTGAGTATGAATGTACACGCAGTCAAGGAATTTTAAAAAAAGGATGCCTGATAATGTCAGCAAACACACGCACACAGATGCATAACGGAACATGTGACACGTTCACACACATCAGGGTTACATTTTAAAATCCCATTTCTTTCATATGAAACTGCCACATGGAATAAGTATCACATGTTTGGAGAAAGAGCCGTTAGAAAGTCTCTTTCAGACTTTGTCCAACCGTTGCATTTCTTCAAATAAATCCTCCTCGTGTGTTTTCAACACACCAGACGATTCGAATCTGAAAAATTCAAGCTGGTGTATTTTCCCAGTACCACCTACAAGGTGAGGGGAACAGGTTAGATATTTGAAATAACCATCGATGCCATCAAGTGCCTTTGGATCGTGGAAACAAACATTCAAATCTAGACAAAGATAAAATGACTCTTGTGTCTAAACAACTATGTGGCCCATTTCTTTCATCTTGTATCTGTTAGTCAGTCGTGAGGAACGGCCTGGCCGCCCCCAGCTAGACTTTCTGTTCATTGGAGTTATGATTTATGCCTTCCTTAACTAATCAAGGATATGATCATTAGTCAGGGCATGTGCAAAGGGAGAGCGCCTTGGCAGGTCAGTGGAAGGTCGTATTTCACGCCGTGGTTCCCCTGCCATCCATGGGTTAGGTCCAGCATAAGAGATGACTGGAGGTACGCCTTCTCGCCTTCCAGCAGTGCCCACCAAGACATTAGTCAACAAACAAGACACGGGAAAGAGCCATGGAATGTGTAATAAAAAATGGACGGAGCTGGGGACGAGTAAAGGAGCAGGGATGCTTACTGCAGCTCCGCACGTTGTCCTATTAAGATGCAGGCGGTCCAAAATCAGGCTTGGATCCAACAAACTCCCCGAATGTACAATTCTACTCGGTGTGTGTTCAAACTGCTTTTGCTTTTAGAGCTCACCTCCCCACAACCTCCACCGTGTACAAGAATTAAAAAAAACAAAAAAAAAAACAAATGCATGAACAGGAGATGACCACACGACATGCAAAAATACCACAGGAAATGGGAAGAGTACAAAAGGTCAGAGCTAAGGGAATGAGGCGCTAATGGTCATCTGCTTCTGTTTATGTGGCCTGCTCGGCCAATCAGATGCCTCCCCGGTGAATGGTCAAGTTGAAAGTTGAACAAAGACGGAGATGCGGCGAGGGGGCGGGGGCAGATTTTTGTCTGTGAGTGTGATTAGGAGGTGTTAACAGGGGCTGTGGGTGTTATCCAGCGAGGTTCTGCATGCTGAATCTGTCCAAATCAATGTGATTATCTCTCAGCTATTGCTAATTAGAGCCATTAATACGCGACGCAAGCAGGAAACGGCACACACTTTTCTCTCCTCTTCTCCCTCGGCTGATCTTGCCTTTCTCAGGAAAAGGCTTTGAGCGTGCGCCGGCCCTTGGAAAAGGTCCGTCGTTGGCCACACTTCAGACGAGATTCTCATCTGCACATAATTCACTTTCAAAGGGCAGAGAGCGCGGCAAAGAGAATCCTTAATTGCGATGGCACAGTGTACAACATAGACAAATGTTTATATCTTGGCCCTCTAATGAGAAACCAATAATGGATGCAAAAAGCACTCGCTCCCTCCCTCTTCAAACACACAAGCACATGACAATGAAAAACAGGCCTTTTTGGGGAACGTCACCTCATTCATCAACAGCCTTTATGCTCAGAGTTATGCGATACTCCGCTCTATGCACTCATGCTGCAATCAATCTGGTTTTACAGAATGCAACATTGTCTATATTCCCCCCATTAAACTGATCCATTGGCAAGGGCACAGGATGCCTCACGAATGTAAAGTTTAACTTCTTTTACCGGCTTTTACTTGTAACATGAAACATGTGTGAAACATGCAGGAGCAGCACATGCGTTTATTCAGTGTTACCAAAGAAAATAGTTCGCATTTCAGTAAAAGTGCACACGGACAAGCTCGAATATGAACTTGAAGGTACAAAACAAGATTTGACTGTGTTTCACACAAGTCGCCCACACAATAAGTAAATATGACAGTATTGTCTTTTTAGTGATGTGAGTTAATGTAATGTCCTTGAGCATTTCAAGCATCCTCGTGTAAAATGGATGGCAGGTTGGAGGGTAAAGAAATGAACAGCAACCAACTGCTGAGCACACAGCCACAAGAGACTATCTTCTCATCTCGTCTATCTCCCACAATTCACTGCGTTGTGTCGTCGCGGCAGAGTGCCAGTCAGGCCGGTGAATCCCGGCACAGCCTTATCTGCCAGCAGCGGAGGGGGAAACGGAGGTCCTTTAAAGGGCTGAGGTCATTTCCTCTGCCTCTAGGCTCTGGCAGCAAAAATAAAATATCTCTATTCAGTCAGACTTGCTTTATTTCAAATGCCGGCGCTGCCTTTTAAGAGGCACTTGTGGGCACGGATGGCAAACGAGTGGTTTGGGGTTCTCACAATCTATTGCTTTTCTTAGCCCCTCTGCCACTCTTAATCCCCAACACCACCTTTGATGTAAACCCCAAATCACTGTTGTATTTTTAGAGTAAATGTGAAAGTGTAGGGTTTAATGTATAGCGTATGAGCGAGACGGAAGCAGACAAAGACAGAGGACGAGCGAATGCAGAGGAGCGTGAGAGGAACAGAGTGAGATGAAGAGCTGCCTCTTTCTACCCTCAGCCCTCAACAGCTCCTAAAGCCCTTTCACAACTTCCCAACGCTCTCTGAGCTGGGAAGACATCCAAAGCATGTGTGTACTCCGAATTCACACACAACTGATGTATGCTCTTATAAGGATACAGATGCTTGTGTGTCAGAGTAAAAGCAGAAGTGAAAGGAGTGAGTAAGCACTGGGAAGATGGAGAAGGATCATTAAAGGTCTTGCATGGTGCAGCGGTGGATAACAACAGCCAGAACAGGCAGATGGGCATGCACACATGCTGTGATGTAGGGAAGAGGACTGATATATCTATCGCATGGCTACTGCTGCTGCAAAAGAAGAACACACCTCAGGCAGATGGATGGGGAGTGCGTGCGGAGGTACGATGGGTCTTTGTGTGTGTGTTCCTTTGTGCTCGAGTGCGTGGGAGTTGTATTACATGGTGTTAGAGTGTAATTTTTGATGTGGTACTTCAAACAAAGCTTTACAGTCCTTTACAGATACTGAGGAGTAATGTGCAGACAGACTTGCACATGCACAAACTCCGCATGTTCATGTCAGTGCACGGGTATGTGCTGGTTTTCGTTGATTTGCACACTGCAGTACAGCTGACCTGTAAGTGTAGTAAACATCAGCATTGTTTCTCTGTTTGTCTGCAATAGCTGGCCTCTGCAACCCACGCTTCATCAGTGCTTCTATCTTCTTTATTATGTTTTGCTTCTTTCCGAAGGTGTTTTAATGGATACAGTAAATGAAGAAACAAATGGGCACACATCAGGACAACCTGTGAACCAAATAAATACCAGTTCACGATCACTGGCTCGGTAAACGAGCCATATTTTTATATAGTTCCTTTAAAGCCAGTGGAAAGTCAAAGCCGTTCACAATGTGTTTCTCATTATCTAATTCACATGCTCACACAATGTGTCTTATTCTATATACATGCACACTATACATGCAGCGCTTTGTTCCAAAAATCACCTCATGAGCATATTGAGGCAATTTCAGTTTCAGCGTCTTGCACAAAACACTTCAATGCAACGAGAAATTAGGGATCAAAACAAAGTGACATTCCAGCTGGAAGACAGCCGCAGAATTCCTTGGCCGATGACACATGTGACAATAAATTCAGGCAACACTGGAAATGTCACATTACAAAAAGAATGTGTCATCAACATGGAAACATGAATGACTGGAAAATATATACATATATATCTATACAAACACACATATTTATAAAATCAGATTTCAAAATAATGAAAACATTTGCTGATCTCTCTACTTTCAAACTAAGAGAGTACGTATGTCCACTGATGACACTGATTGACAGACGTCTGACTAACTTGGCTGCTTTGACCCAAGCGAACTGTTTAGATGTAATATTCCAACCACTTCCAGGTACGGACAAATTTCCGAACACTGTTAAACTGTGTAACTTTCATCCCCGTAGAGGGCACATCTACGGTGGTGCGACATGAGCACGCAAGCGGGAGAGGAAAAGCGTCAGTCTGGCTATGATAAATTGTGGGCCATATACATTTATTAACTCCAGCTGTCTCGCTTCAGAATTTGCTGAAATATTAAGTGAAAAATGAGGCAGGTGATGGCAGGGAACCTCAACTCTCCGTTACCATGGCAACACACAAAAACCCCATCACAAAACATCCAGTGACCGTAATAACTCCTGACGTGATTGTCTCTGTAGCTGCGTCTGTGTCTTTTACGATACGGAGTTGGGTCTTTATGTGATTAGTCCACAGTGTGTAACGTCGTATGTGCCGTAACAACTTTCGTAACATAAGGTTGAGTTTTATCTCTGAGCTCGGGCGGAGGCGCTGTAGCTCCAGCAGCATCTGCACTGCCGTCTTTCTGGTTGACTCTTGACGAAATGATCAGCGACTTCCTCGTTTCAACACTTCATGGACGTGCAAGAAGAAGGCCCGAGTTCTGCAGATCCCGAGAGCCGAGCGAGATGCAGTTCTGTGCTGGTGACAGCCTAGTTTGCAGACAGACGTCAGACACAAGGCTGTGCATGCTTGGCTGCTCCAGGGACGATTGCTTTGTAGTGGACCCATTTATAACGCTGCAGTGTCCAACTGTACAGACGGGCCACCACAACCCGCCCCGTTCGGCGGGCCTCACCCCTCTCTTTGGAGCGCTGCTAGACCCTGCACTACTTGTCTAGGATGTCGTTTTGGTAGAAACAACCGACATCACTAAAGAGGAAGGGCGAGTCAACCCAGCCAAGGTACCGCGAGTTAGTACGAGCTAAGCCGAGCTTAGAATAATAATAAAATAATAATAATAATTTTATTTTTATTGATTTTAACCCATAAAATGATCAACTCCAGATTACTTAAAATATTTGGATAAACAAAGCTCCTATTTTCTAAAAATCTTTTTTCTGAAAACCACACGCAGCTACGTTGTGGATTTATCTGCAGCTAAAGAGACCTGGAGCCAGATTCAGTTCAAAACCTGTTTCTATTTTTTCACGCGTTGCCATAAACGTGGCATTTTAATTAAGCAATAAAATGTGTTACTTTATTTATTTACCCAGCCACTAGTGCATTGCACACTAGTGAATTGTTTAAATATGCTTTTAAAGTCATAATAGTTTTCAGAAAATAATAAAACACACATTTTCAACAATCTTAAAAAAAATCACATTTCAGACTAACAAAAAGTATATTTATATATGCAAATGAAATGGCTGCTATACTTTCATTGTTTTAAGGTGCGTCAAACAACCTTTTCTTAACTTCTAAACACTTACAGAAAATTGGATTTTACTTTAGAATATATATACGGTACAGCTAAATATTAACAAACTCTTTTGAGGTGACTGAAATGAACAGGAAAGACAGAAGTACAGCCCGAAACAGTTTCTCAGTGTCGTGGCGATAAGTTGTTTCTCCGACTGGCTCACTGAGCTGAATGAGAACAAATAAAACAACGGCGAGAATACGAGCTGGAGAAGAAGACGTGGAGGACGAGGACTCTTGCTGCATGACAGTGGCGCGATGTCAATAAGCCAATGAGGAGACATTTAAACGGGTGTCGGGGTCAGAGGGTCAGAAGATGGGAAACAATGCGCGGCCAGATTAGAGCGATTTGCTGATTTCTGTATTGTTTCCAGGGATCCACGCAAACCCAGCACACCTGCCACACTTATCCACACTTTAACACGTGCTCACCTTCCAAGAGATACCGAGATATGAATTATGAGAAGTGGTAGCAGAAAAAATATGTTGTTTTTCTTTTGCAATTTTACTTTACCCCAAGTTCAAATTAAAGAGCAATGCCCCCCCCAGTGCCAAGCTCTTGTGCTTGCCTTCTTTTTATTTTTATTTTTCCACATTGAAGGCCTTTTTGTTGATGCTCACCTCCCTCATTTCACTCATAACATATGTTTGCTTATATTTGCCTCTCGGGATCTAAGCGGTGCTGCATACCAGGAGGGTGAGTTATGGGAACAGAAACGGTGCAAAGCTGGACTGATTTTCTTTATGTATCACTCTGGTCAGCCAGAACTGCAAACAGTTGATTTCTCAGATTTTAATCATTTAATTTTGACGGGGACCGACTGTCGCCTCTTTCTGCAGCTCCTCCTTCTTCTTTAGTTCACTCCGTTCTGCATTCTGCGGACGCATTCCTCCCAGCATGACATATCCGGTGCTGTTTTTACAATCCAGCAGGAGTCAAAAAGGGCCTGTCAAGATAGCCGTCCTTGTTCTTTACTCTAAAAAGCGGGAATTCTTTCAACAGTTTGAGCCAGAGAATGCCTGGCAGGATAAACGTATGCATGGGGCAGGGTTAAGAAGACACGTTCACCTTGAAAGGGCACACTTCAGAGACAGGGAAACCACAAAAAGCAATTAAAAGTATTGACGGAACTTCAATAGCTCTTAAACAGTGCTGCTAGACACCTCAGGGCAAGTACCACACAATGTTTCCCGTATCCCTTTTCCCTAATTCTCCACTCTTCCTCCTTTCTGCTCATGATGCACACCAGAAAAGTCTGCATCATGAGCAAATTATTTCATAAATAAACAAATGCATATATTTTTGTAAAAATGTAATTGATTCTATGCAGAGCGTGCGGCGAAGACTCTGACGCGATGAAGTTGACGAAGAGCTTGAATTAGGTTTAACTGATCACAGCCAGCTTGTTAAACCTTCAACTCATCCAAAATGTATGTTCACGTGTGAAGTGGTCTTTTTGGTGCTTAAGAAAATGTCTCAAATAAGGCAGAAATTTGCCATGTGTGCATCATTTACTTCGCAGTTATTGACCGAAACGTGACACTAAGGAGGCGACAGGGACGGTTGAAGGCCACGGACGCCTGTGAAGCAGGGAAGTGTCATCTAAAGAGACAGTTATTTTCCTGTATCCATCCTGCAGTTTTAGGTCAGTGACTTCCTAAACAGCTGATTTAAAACACACAGCATCCTCTGCTGATGTCAAAATGCTCTTCCTGTGACAGGACAGACTGAAGACGAATGCTGGTGGATTATAAACAAAGTCTGTGTACAAGACAGTAAAACTAATGACTTACCTTTGCACTGGTTAGTGTTCTTATCCAGAATGGCCTTGGTTGACACTATTTTTCCATATCTGTAATGACAGAAAAATTGAATTACCTTATGTTTGATCTTTTGACTGCTGGGACAGTTCAGTTAGATCACCATCCTGCGATTGAAGTAAATGTCTTATTTTCTATATTTGCTGCCATTTAGTTGCAACAAGCAATCTGCAGAATCACACAAATGTCAAAAGGCATTGGAAAAAGGAATCACTTGAGATTAATAACATTAAGTGCATGGCTGACTTCAAAGGACCATGCAAGGCTATGACATTTCAAAGAGTCATTGGACCTTTTCAAAAGGTCTGAGTGCGTTTTTTTTTTATGTTTATGTAATATACACCATATGTAATTCTGACAAATTCCTTTTAAAGATGTAAACTGTAAAATAAAGTGAAAGCATAGGGCGTTAGAGGAAAATTCATCCAATGTGTGAGCAATTTATGGGGGTGTTGCTCACTATTTTGCAAAACCTTCAAAAAGTCAGTTTAGTTGCTCCCAGTTTTCATTCTTTATGCTAAACTAAATGTCTGGTCACTCCTGCTAAATTTCAAACACATATACAGTCAAAAACTAGGACTACTGTGTTTCAGTGAGGATATATGTCCAAATTCTGTGTGACATGAATGTGTGTCCTTGTGATCCAATCAGAAATCGGAGGGCTGTGATGATCCAAAACAAGAAATCTTACTGTTTTTGTGAGTGGTATCAGCTTTTTAAATTAAGGAGCACCTAATGTAAATTTTATGCAGTAGAGATTCATAAACGTTTTTTTTATGCAGCTCATAGTATAATCTCCAGCTGAATGAAGTTCACCCGCAGAGCAAAAACAAAGCCTGACGTGAGTGGCGTTGTGCAGAGCTGAGAGCCCAACCGAGGGCTCCTTTGGCAGGCATCAGGACTTGGAAGACTCGTAACTGCTTTTGTGGAAGTCTTACGTCTTCTACAGATACAGAGGTGTTTTAACGGTCTCTGACGTGAAGATCAACCTATTTTTATTGCTCTTCATTTAAAAAAAAAAAAAAAAAAAAAGAAAGTTAAATGTTTGCTTTCAGAGCGTTTTGTTTTTCAGGACAATCATTGTTTTTTCTCATCCAGGGAAGTGTTACCTGTGCAAACAGCTGCAACGCAAGCCCAGAGCATGATCAAAGCACCCCTTGATCACCATGGTTTAAAAAAAAAAAAAAAAAAAAAAGTACTGCTAACTGGGCTCTATTTTAGTTTCATTTTAGTTCTATTTTAATTTTCAGCATATTCCAAAACACATCAAAGAAGTTTGCATCACATGGCCTTTGACCTTCCCCATAGATGGCAGTGAAACTAATTAAGGTTAAGAGTAAAAGGGTGTCCAAACTTTTGCACAGCGCTCTTTTTCACTTGACACCTCTCTGGGATCAGTCCATGTTCTCCCAACCTTATTTATTGTTTGTAGCAACATGCGTGCCCACCGGTGCCCAAATTTAATACGCTGCCTTTCTATAAATTTGTTTTACTCCAGAAGCTCTGCATAAATGTGTTGCTCTGAAATCTTCTGAAATGAAAGACAGACCTTAGTGACTAAATGACAGTGAGTTATTCTATCTGCTTGTCTCAGCTAAAATGCTGCATTGTTTGCAGAGTGAGCCGCGCTGTAGTGTGAATGCCAATCTATGCATACCGATACAGCGTACGCGCCCGTAAATTTGCGCGCAGCCCTTTGTGCATTTACACATGTAATTCATACGTGTCAGATTCAGAGAGAACAATCCGCTGTGTGTTGACTGCACATTACACTGAGTGAGCGGAGGGAAAAGCAGGCACAATACACACACAAACACACACACACACACACACACACTCACCCGCACGCACACAGGCAAACTTTCTGTGGGGAAGAAGCAGTGGTGCATCCCGGCCCATATTTCACCAGCAGGGGATAATTGTGCCATTTCTCAACGAGTGCTGGAGACTCTATTTACTGCATGCTGCGGTGGGATGGGTGGCGGATATGAACTGATGAGCTCAGAGAGGAAAACTACCAGCTCATACATACAGACACTAATGCAGATACCACAGGTGCACGGCCGCACACTCACACTCCATAAAAATATGCACATACAGAGAAAGCACTCACCAATCAGTAAACTGTCTTCCTTTAGCAGATAAAATAGGCCATTTTGGCTGAAGGGATCCATAATCTACTGTAACAGAACAGGCCTGAGGTGCAATGTTTGATCCTGCTGCGGTGCTCTTAGAATAAGTAAACAATATGAACACGGACCGGAGTGTTTATTTGATTAGAAAAAAAAAAAAAAAACATGCTTTTAGCGATGAACTAACAAGTAAAGGTTAAAACTTGCCATCACTGTCAAAAAATACATTTAGAATCTTTTTTTTTTTTGTTGAAATCCTTGTTGGTTTAAAGCAGTGCTATTCTATATAAAAAGATATCACCCGTTATTTGCACACAGGTGTCTTCCTTCTACGAGTAGTTCTGTGAAAATGCTGCTTTCAGTATGGGAAGCAGTTAAAAAGCTGTGGGCTTTTGGCACAAATTGGGGGAAAGTTCTCATTAAAACTTT
This sequence comes from Xenentodon cancila, assembly GCA_014839995.1. Taxonomy (NCBI): domain Eukaryota; kingdom Metazoa; phylum Chordata; class Actinopteri; order Beloniformes; family Belonidae; genus Xenentodon; species Xenentodon cancila. The sequence continues at coordinate 8,887,978 of CM026217.1, forward strand.
GTTTGGACTCCATGGAAGCAGGAGACAGTAGCTTTCCAATGCCAGCTCATCACTGCTTGCCTCATTAAATGTTAAAAATGGCTCATCAATGCATCCTATTTTCAGTCCAAATACGCACCACAAAGACACTGCAGGAAGATGAAAAAGCAAGGAGGAAGAAGCCAGCGCTGCACCCATAATGGAGACATGTAGGATATGGAGGATGTGATCCGTATGTTCATCTCTGTGTTGTGCGTGTGTGTGCGTGTGTGTGTGTGTGTGTGTGTGTCTGAGGCTGTGGATGACCCTGCTGGAGGCTACTTTCCTTCTCTGCTAGGCAGGCCTGGGGAGGCTTTGATAGGCAGTCCCTGTGAAGCGAAGGTTTAACACTGATGCTGTGGCCGGGATGCAGAGCCTGTCTCCTCTAATCCTATTTCAATCACTCTTGCAGCCTCTTATCTCTGACTCTGCTGGCCTTCTGCTGTCCCCCTCCTCACAAATCTTCTCCTCTCCTCTTGTTCTCTACCTCCTTCCTTGCTCTCTTCACGTCTTCCTACCGTCTTTCTGTTTTCCTTTTCTGTACTCACTCTTTCCATTTCCTTTCTTGTCTTTTGTCTCTGTCTTCCCGCTCCTTTCTGAGAGGAATCACACACTGATGCGATCTCGGATCAACCCCAAGAAAAGGCCAGAAGATGAACCCTCCTATAAAAATATACGGGCTTTATGAGCCATTTTAAACTGATGAGAATGTACAATATCGCGGTGCGTGCACAACATGTCATTGGACTTGACAGCTCTCTGGGCACTGAAATGCAACAAAACAGGAGCTCAGCTACAAGAGAGCAAGAGAGTTCAAGAGAGCAGCTGCATGTGCATGAACGTCAATCCCACCGCCATATTTCTTTCTTTCCCTCGCGCTCTTGCAGGATCAAAAGATCCAGCCGTTATTCTATTTCCGTCATTTAGCCTGGGAAAATTCAAGTGGCCATTCGCCATACGTGGGCAGCGAGAGAGCTGGCGAGAGCCACAACATATCACTGCACTGAAAAGGATGAACGAACGTGCCGTGTTCCTACCTTGCCTATAGGCACCAGGACACACTCTTCAAGTTGTCCTAATTATGTCTTGGCATGCTTAAACAACACGATGGACGACCACCTGCTGCAACTTCATTCCTCAGAAGGTCTTTAAATATAAGCACGTGAAACGTGAGCTTCTGTTTCTTTTCTTATATGTCTACTAAATGTCTAATAAACACAATTTGCACATTAAAGTCCATCTATGCCCGCAGATGAAGACTTGATTATATGCACCATTTGCATCAAATAATTCCCATTCTCAGAAATCAGACAAGAAATTATGAAAAAAAAAGGATTATGGATACATTTCTTTGTTTTGGTGCAAAAAAAACAACAGAAAAGCAGAAAACGTTGATTCTGGCCTGTTGGGCATCTTTGAAGCATCTTTGAAGCGCCTCTTCAGAACGATGGTGCACATGCACACTAAGGAAAACAATAACCGTTTTTATCAATGTATGTAGACCTTCATAAAGAATTAGACTGTAGATACAGTGGCCTTAAAAATCATAACAAAACAAAAAAGAAAAAGGAGCAAAGACTTAACATTTCTCTTCTCATGCAGCAGACGGTGCAGCAGACTCGCACCAGCCACTTTTACCATTTGTTCCTTGCTGCAATATGAGGCTCATAAGCTTAAAACCTATACTGTGTTATTAAAAAATGTAATGATTATTTCATTATTATGCAGAGGCGCATTCAAATATATATATATTTGACCAATTTCCTCCCTGCGGACACCGAGGTTTAATACGTTTGAGAATGGACCGAGCTGCAGTAAATTCTACCAGTATTGGTTTTAGACTGAGGAACTGCTGAATGATGTTGAACAACGTGATATCACAGATAAATGATCACATAAGCTGCAATCTTGTGCTGCATTCCTGTCTTTAGTTGTGAAATAAGCTTGGTCACATTCCAGATGTTTGCTTACCAAGTGATACTGTCTTCCATTTATTCCAAACACCATAAATCGTATAAAAATCCCACTTTTTGTGGTGGAAATTTGCAGATATTTCACTTTTGTCTTCTGTGCTAGTTCAGTGGATATATGAGTACATCCTTTATGCAGACAAGAATAAATATAAACTAGGGGAGAAAGAAGAAAAGGGAACGTATAGATTGTTGTGTTAAAGCTCTGCCGTTCGTTCGCAACTAAAATGTTTCACATCTCGCACGACGCTGTGGCTCAAACAAATACCAGGCCTCCTGGGTACACTTCAGGAAGAAATATTGGACAGAAGCGTATGTGCAATAGTCTTAACTTCCTGCAAGTACTGCACGACATTAGTTGAGAGATGACTAAGCTGAAAATCTAAAAAATGTAGTTTTTTTCATATTTTTAATGGCTTATGTTTTGCCCTGAGTGCTAAAGTCACACAAAAAAACCAAACTGACCGTAGTGTTGAAGATAAAAAAAAATCTCTGTTGACCAGTTTCTGCAACTCATGGCCAAGACTGCTGCATATATTTTACTTTAAGCATTGTAACATCTTTTAAAATGTGAAATATAAAGTCAATGTCTGTTTTGGGGTGAAATCTAGTTACGAGTCCCATACCAATGTATTTCCTGTTTGCACATCAGAATTTAAAAAAGGGGATTTTTTTTGTTTGTTTTTTTTTTTGTCTTCAGAAAACCTCACAAGGTCTCATGTTTGCTCGTCAGAAACCTGAATATTGTGGCGTGTTGAAGGCTGATGAAGGCTTTGAAAGAGGTTTTCTTTTTTGTCATGTTTCACGTAAACCCTAACATGCCAAAGAGGATCAAAATCTGCATCCTGGATGCAAACATGCTCCGTAATTCAGCATGGAACATGAGAAGGCAATCAATTCTTATCAATTGAATGCACTGAGCTGAAGAGCTCTTTTTTTCCCCCCTTGGCCTTCGGCAAACAAAAACATTTTACAATCGAGCTGAATAGTATATTGTAAAAACCCTAGAAGTATTCAGTAACACAACATTATTTTGGCAAGAATGAGCAGCAATAAATCAAAAAAGCCTCAACAAATTGGATAATTATTTTCTGGCTTCCACACACACCTTTTTCTTCGCATATTTACATTATGATTCTCTTTATGCAGTATTCCTCCTGGGTTTCATTGATGTGTTTTCAGTATGTTTCCTCCCTCTCTCTTTCTTTTTAACTTCACATCATCAACATTCGTAAATTTGGGAAGAATCTTGGCATTCTAAGGTATTCCGACCTTGAGTGTTTTTTCTTCTTTCGGCCCTTTTGCTTCCACAGAAAACCTGGCCCATTTATCAATTATTTTGCAAACTAGTTTTTTTCTTTCTTCTATGGCCATGTCAAACCCTTTTCTTTGTAGACTCTTTTACTGGCTTATCCATTTCCTCTATAGGTCAATTTAATGTCAATATACCAGTCCTTGTCCGTGCATGGTGTTTTACTTTGAAAATCAATGCGGTTCTCTGTGATATTTTCTTTTTAATCTCTCGCTACCTTGATTCAACATGTAAGTTGCAGCTCAGCTGTGGCTCAGTGTCAATACAGATGTCGTTTTGCATGTCTTAAGCGTCCTGGTGTCTGTGTACCCATGTACGAAAAATAATGATGCAACATGTCGCTTAGGCTTGTGTTGATTCCCAGCTTGGAGTTTCCTGGTGTCATGACATTAAATATTATTTACAATCTTATTTTGTTAAATGAAAGCAAATTAATTATTTAAACAATAATTTTCTTGTCTAGTTTCTTGTTCAGAGAGTCTCACATAAACACATTCAAACAGTCCTTTATTTTATGTATTATATCACAAATCTCTCCCATACACTTTATAACACACTGATAAATCATAAAAGTCAGTGAGAGGTTCAGTTTCTAACCCAAAGACATTTTGAAGCACAAAATAGAGAAGTAAGGATTAAATTGTTGGATGAACACTCTAACGCCACAATTTAACCATAGGTACATTATGGTTGCGGCTTATTTTTCTACATGGATGGCATGCTAAGATTTAACCCCCCTAAGCACCCTTCAAACTGTTCATTTCTAAGTTTTTACCTTAAAAAAATGCATTTTATGGTCATAAATTGGCTTACGCGTAACTCAAATTCAAAGAAGAAATCAGTCGTTCATGTAGGTGATTGTGCTTAGGCATGTTAACAAAATTCAAAACTTAGTTGTTGAATTTGTGGGGGACTTTAACAAAAACCAAATCAAACACTTCACTTTTACTGTATCCCAGTTTAGTAAACATCACCCAACAGGGAAGTTTGTTTCACAGAAATCCGTCTTCTAACTGCATTAATAGTCAGGTCATCACAGTGGACGAGCTACATCCGTCTAAAATCTCTTGAACGCATCGTCAACATGATCCGTGCAATTCTGTGACTTTATCAGCCATCCTGATACTAACCAGAAGAAAGAGGATGGAAATAACAGCTACTAAATATATGGGTTGGAAAAAAACCCAAAAAAAACCAGTGGGATAAGAAAAACGTTCTGGGCACGGCTGCCCACCGGCCCACCGGCCCACCGCCTACCGGCCCACCGCCCACTGGCCCACCGCCTACCAGCCCACCGCCTACCGGCCCACCGCCCCACCGCCCACTGGCCCACCGCCTACCGGCCCACCGCCTACCAGCCCACCGCCCACCGCCCCACCGCCCCACCACCCCACCGGCCCACCGCCTACCAGCCCACCGCCCCACCGCCCCACCGCCCCACCGCTCCACCGGCCCACCGCCTACCGGCCCATCGCCCCACCGCCCCACCGCCCTACCGGCCCACCGGCCCACCGCCTACCGGCCCACCGCCTACCGGCCCACCACCTACCGCCCCACCGCCCCACCACCTACCGCCCCACCGGCCCACCACCTACCGGCCCACCGGCCCACCACCTACCGGCCCCCTGCGTATTTTTTCCACACGTCATTTTTGTTTCTTGCTGCCCTCAAAGAGGAAACGGGGCATCGGCCCAACCCCAGAATCGATCATGATCAATGGGCCGATCTACCAGTTTGTGGACCATTAAGTATCTTAATTAATACCATTAAGATTATTATCATTTGTTAAAAAAAAAAACGAAGGCCCGGCCCTACCGGGCACTTCCCCGGTAAGCCCGGCGGCCAGTCCAGCAGTGATTAAGATGTAGGTATATCTACTGTCTCTGTTTCTTTCTCTCCCTCACACATACACCTAAACTGGTATTTTTCACAGCCATCCTTACAAAATCGCCTCTGTTTGTTTGGAAGTATCCAACCTGTCAAACCCACATGCCATGTACTGCTGTCTGATACGCACAAATGAACACATCTCATCTCTGCTAGAGCTGCCTATGCTTTAAAGAAACTGCTTCAGAGGGAAATTGAATGTGAAATAAAAACGTGAGGGAAGAACAGACATGAGAGGATGGTGCGATAAAGCCAGAAAGTCCAGAGATCTCAGGTTTTTGTCCCTCACGTCAGTCTTTTTGTTGGGGCTTAAGACCGGCTGTAGTCAGATAAATTGCAAAACCTGACGGGAGAGGAGGCACGTAGAGGATTCGGTGCAGTGACAGCTGGGAAAGTTAGTGTGATTATTGAATTACTTTCTGGAGGAATAGTGACATGAAATGCAAGAAGCGAGGAAGCAACATTTGTAAAGACTATTTTATGTGCATCTTTGACTGAATTAATTTTAAATAAGCAACTCAATACATAAAAAAATTATTTTCAAGGAAACAGCTGTTAAAGGATTAAGTGTCAACAGAGTTAACTACAGTGTAAAAATGGAAGAGGAGCTCTTGCCAGCCTCCAAATAGGCAAACTGTCTATGTGTCATGTATACAGTAATGGGAGAATAAATAATTCAAAAAGCAGCCTAAGGCTAAATCAGCTTCTCCTTTTGCCCTTGCAATAAAATCGATGTTTGGGGAGGAAAGAGGTGTAGTATTTTAGTCAGCTTGGCTTGACCACTGAGACGATTGTGTCACCGCTGCTGGAACAGAGAGCGCCGAGCGCCGAGTGTGATGAGCATATGAGAGAAAGTGAGAGAAAAAGGGAAGAGAACGGAAGAGGCGAGGATAAAAGAGGAACAGTTGTAGTGAGAACCAAAGACAAACATTCGCGCAGAAAAACTGCGTGCCGAAAAATTCCTGTTCCAAGAATGGCAGATGCTTCTACTCAACATGAGGTCACTGGAGTAGGAGTACTTTATGTATTCTTGTGATATACTTTTCAAAGGTTAAGCACCACTATCTCTTTATGCAATGAATGACGCACAAGCTTATCTGATAAGACATACATACATACATACATAAACCACTGCAAAACGTTTTCAGATACACCTTTTTAAATTATGTAACAATCCATAGACTAGATTAGGGCTTGTTGAGGAGGCTAAAACTGAAGAGAGGAGGGCTGGAGCTGAGGATAGATATTTGGGAGTTTAATGGAGACAAAATGTGCCCATTTTTCACAGGATGCCAAATTCCTAAAGTTGCAATGATGCAAAGTCTGTGACGTGCTTCGGTCAAAATGCCAAAACATTTGACATCATATCTGCAATCACAGGGCTAGGCAACACAGCCGAGAAACTACATAACAGTATTTTTAGACTTAACAGAATATTAGGAAAAAATATTGATATAAATGAAACACAAAAAGTAAGGAAATTAGTGTATTCTAGATTATTTCTTTGTTGTAACAATGGTTCTTTTAAAAGGTGCTTCATTTGTAAGGAACATGCATTTGTGGGATGAGCAGAAGAGCTGAGTATGTGGGTTGAGCCAATGAAAACTCTGCCAAATCTTATCTGCCAATGCCAAACAGCTTTTTTTTCTATTGACTCTTGTTTGGAGCCTCTGGTACCCCCAGGTGCTGCCAATCAGGTGCCTGATTGGTACCTGATTGGCAGCACCTGTGAGCATGGGCCCTGTCCTCAGTAGGCATCTGCTCCAAGAATTAGCACGCCACGTTTGACTGATCTGGATATGGCCCATGCCATAAGGCAATTTCAAGTGGGTGCTCCACAAAACTAAGTTGCAGCATTGTTTGGAGTGAGCCCTGGTACCATCTCCAAACTGAAGGCCAAGTTCCATATAACAGTGTTGAGACCACATTCTGCCTACGGCAGTTGGAGCGTAGGGTCAAAGAGTGGAGAAGACATGGAGACCACTATGCTGATTTCTGCACTGATAGAGAAACATGTTTTGGTGGAGGCAGTGTGATGGTGTGGGCCGGCATCTTCCTGTTGTTGTAAATGGATAATTTGTTAAATATATGTGTTATTTCTTCAAACTTCAATCATCCAATCCACACCAAACACCAAAAAGCAGTCAAAGCTGTTTGGTATTGGCAGAGACGATTTGGCAAGTCTTTCATGGGCACAACCCACATACTCAGCTCTGCTGTTCATCCCACAAATGCACGTTCGTTTCAATTCCAGTGACTACAGAAAATTGCTTTGCACATTTTTCGGCAGGCAGGTTTCTATAATCTTCTTCATATTCTTGAGGAAGCAAAGCTATCACTATGACTTTTCTTTGATTTTGAGTTAAAAAAACTTTACGCATTTACACATACTTCCTTCCGATAAGATGGATGACTGTCTTTTGCTCCCTGTGTCTACATCGGTGATGTAATATCACATCAGAGAAGTAGTTTCAGAGAGTAGTCGGCAGGACGTCACCAAGCGTGATTTGAAGCAGTTGTTGTGGTCACATGTTATCCTGTCTTTGTTGGGGTTTATTTTTTCTTAGGAAAATGTTGCAGGCGGAATGTTGGACTTATTTTCAACTGGGGCTAATTTTTCCGTCACACAAGACAAACATCACTTCCATGGGGATTAGACAGAGAGCGAAAGACAGGAAGAAGCAGACGATCCAGTGACGGAGTTCAGGTATTTTGCTTGTATCTCCACTTTCTGCCTCTGTGAGATTGGCTTTTCTTCTGTTACCTCCCAGTAAACTGATCTAAGCCGAACATGGCGCCAAATTGAGTTGCTGCAGCATGCAGCGGTTTTACATGTGTGTGCAGTGCAGCCCCCAACCCTTTACTCAACCTGAACCACCAATAGTCCCAACCCCGACTTTTTGAGACACACCTGCGAAGAGTGTGATAAACAAGTGTTGTGAAGTAAATTGGGAGGGCAGCTGAAGGTTTTTCCCCCTCCTGAACGGGGAAGTGAGAAGAAAGGTGCAAGACTCGTTAGGTTTAGCGGTCTTTGCTTCATCACTGCTGGTTCGTGAGTATGTACATAGGTAGACGTGTAGGAATAGTCTTTGTAGAACCTAGCTCAGGTTAAAAGGCGCTACAGCATTTACTGGTGGACTGGGCGATGGAAGAGTTTTGACTTTGAACTTGGATTAAAGAGTATTTTTCCTCCCACACTTTGTCCCCACTCTGTCAGTTTTTGGAAACAGTGCACAAGGATGGGCCAGCTCTGATAGCGGAGCGTCATTAGAGATGATATGGAGCTGATGAGTACCTGGATCTCAGCTCCGTGAAAACAGGTGGTACCTGAGTCACCCCACTTTTCTCTTCCCATTAACTCCTCTCCTTTGCCAGCCTCACAGCTCTCTCCCTCCTCTCCAATTCTACAACTTCCACTCTACTATTCCCTCAGCACACACGGGAAAGGTTATTTGCACAATTGGCAGTGATTAGCTCTTGATTTGGTTTGCTCTGTTTGTGTGATCAGGTCAGTCCGTGGATGAAAAATAAAAGAAAAAAATAATAGTGGGGCTGAAAGGGCAGCTGTCACTGAGATTGGGTGAGGAGAAGGTGAAGGTGGGAACCTGAAGAGGACGTAGGATTGAATGAAAGGATTTTTAAAGAGGTTAAATGCCTCTGGGGTGCTTCGCTCTCTTGGCAGTTAGAGTTTGAGTTGGATTCTGGCTGCTGGCAGAGAAAAGTGCTTTGCGCCTGTTATTCCAGGTGTGCGCCCTAATGAAGAAAGAGCACCCCTCCTCTTTCTTCCTTTCGGCTCGTCATTGATCTACCTGATTCTTCTGAGCTGGGATTTCCAATAAGAAAAATGTAGGTGCAGCTTTATATCTTGCAGCAGAAAATGCTTGTAAAGTCTAACGTGCGTCAAAGTAACATGGGGATGTATTGGCTTTTCTGGCAGGCTCAGATATGCCGGCTGCACCGCTCAGTTGGTTTTGGGCTTAGGGTTGGCCCGTTGCCTCAAATACTTGGTTAGGCCAAAGAATTTTTCTCACAGCAACGGCTGTACTAGCCATTGCTCCATCCACTCACACATTTAGCCAGGCAACCAGGGCCTCACACTACCTGGGTGTTCGGCCAACAAATCCCCACTACTTTGGCCTCTTCTCTACAACCATATATCAGGCTGACAGCTGGTGGAGAACCCCACATCCAGCCGGCTAAATAAAACAAAGATTAAGCACCCACCCAAATCCATTTAATTACTCATTCAGCAGCTCAGAGCATGCGACTCCAACCACTGGTGAGAACCTTGCCATTCTTCAGTGTTTGCTTTTGCTCCCACGGACTACAGCAAGGCTGAAGGAGGTGGTTGGTCAAAGAGAAATGCTGTCCTTACTAATAAAAATAATTGCCCTACTCAGTGGTTCCAAACTGTATATTTGTGTCACTGTGATTTAAGGAGTGGTTACCTGTAGGTGTGATGCTGAGGGCAAAAACCGAAGGACGCAGTGTGAGTCCGCAAAGGCAAGACTTCCCATGTGTTACGATATCCAGACATCTACAGACACGTGGGCATGTTTGTGTCATTATCATCACCCTCTAGGGTAAAAATAGTCCAAACCACTACTCCACTGTGATGCAGTCACTGGATGGATCAGGTTTAAGAGAAAGTGGTTTAATTCCCAGCTTTTCCAGTTCAGAAGGTTGAACTTTCCTTGATAACGATACTCCACCCCTGTCTGTGTCAACGTAGAGGAACGGTGAGTTATTAATCATATGTATGTGTGGCTGTGGCGAATGGGGCAAAGAAACTTGCTTTTTCAACAGTTTTCTAATAAATGTTTTGGATGTAGTTCCCATTCATCCATTATCTATACCTGCTTATACCGATGCACGGTCACAGGGATCTGCTGGAGCCTATCCCAGATCTCCTGGGGCAAAAGGGTGGGGTACACTCTGGACACTCAAAATTGTATAGATTAGAAACTAAATGTTTCTATATTTTCAAGAAAGAGCGGGCAACTTTGAGAGGTTGTGAGGCCTTGATGAGGGTTACTGGAATCTGAACGCGACTTGGCAATAAAATATTAGAGTTCACAGGGACAGGGGTTAGAACCACAGTGGAAGGCATTTATTTTTCTGGCGACACGAAAGGATATTCAGCAGCCTCCAATCAGCAGCCATGATATGGCCGCTTGTCAAGAATGCAGCGGCTTGTTTGCGTTTGAGATATCGGCGAACAGGGAAGCGAGAGCTGCTTGTGGGACACAGCAAACGCCGGCCCGAGAGTCGGCTTCGACTTGTCTGACTGCCAGCGCAAGATCTGTACAAGAGACACACACCAGACACACAGTAAGGCCCAGTGAGCTGGCGGGCCCACGGTCCTGATTGGGAAGGCTTGCAAAGCCAGTTAACGTAAGTGAAACTTGTTTTTTTTTTTTTTTTATTATTATCCTCAAAAAACTAGGTGCCAACATGTAGCGAGCAGGGAGAGACTGAAAGTGCAGTCTCTCCCGGGAGAGCTGCTGTGGTCGAGAGCCATGAGAGAGAGGCACTTTGTGCTGGAGTGGGAGTGGGCATCGGGGCAAAAAACCTGAGGGGGACCGAGGGTGCTGCAGACTGCAGAACAGCTGCATGACCTTTTCTAAAATGCTGCCACCCGCATGCCGCTGAAACATGGTCTGACTAATTAAAGTTTCAGCGGCATTGAATTTTCACAAGCGTAGCACACCTCGGGCAACCTTGGGGGCTCTTAAGCAGGCAATATGTAAAGAGGAGGAAAATGGGCAAAACATGAAAACGAGGGCAGGAAGAGCAGAGGCGAGAGGACAACAGGCAGGCAGCCACTAGAGGACAGCATGACAAATCCAAGTAACAGCAGACAATGTCAGAAGATTCCCATAACACTCAAGAGAAAAGCATCGCTTCAGAATGCAGATCTACGCACCGAGTATTTTACATAAGCCCTGACAAGGTTTGCCCTTTAAATTGTTTATACTAAAAATATTCAAGATCATACAGAATTAGGAGTCAAATTGAAACTGTCCAACTGTGTACAGCTGGGTAAATGGAGGAGCTAAAAAGAGAGATAGGCAATGTCAAAATGCTGAGTGCTTTTCCAAATCTTATTGGGCTGCCTCTCAGCCTAATGGAATCTTGAAGGGTTAGTTTCAAGAATAAATGCTTGACTTATGACATGGTTACTGGGAGCATTACCCAATATACTGGACAGCATGTTCCTGTCTCCAAAGCATCATTGAATAATTGGCTGCATTTGACCAGGACATTTCTAGAAATATGGCCAAGGAAAAGGTTACGCAACTCGACAGACTCACTCATGGCCTGCATTTCACAATCTGCTGGCCTTGTCTTCATTAATGATCTTGACCCTCTTTTCACCATTTCGGAAGTGAAAAGGACTTAATGAAGCTGAACAAAGCTGCTTGTGTGTGTGTGTGTGTGTGTGTGTGTGTGTGTGTGTGTGTGTGTGTGTGTGTGTGTGTGTGTGTGTGTGTGTGTGTGTGTGTGTGTGTGTGTGTGTGTGTGTGTGTGTGAGTGCTTAAGAAAGACAGAGACACAGAGAAAAAGAGGGGCCATGTGACTGGGTGTTACAGCTTGATGAGGTCTTGCTCCATAATTCCTCAGGGAGGTGGTTCAATCTAGGCTTTATTAGGCCTTATTGAGCTGTGTGCAGGCAGGTTTGTGTGTGTCTTTTCTCTATCAGGAACATTTTGCAGAGCTTTATGAGTATCTTTGTGTGTGTGTGTGTGTGTGTGTGTGTGTGTCTCTTAAATGTGCTCAGTTGGTAGCAGTTTAATGGTGCGTGCAGGGAATGGCTCTTTTTCATGCCTGGAATTGTGCTCATAGAGGTGAAGTGTTCAGTTTGATCACAGCTTTTGTATATATACAGTAATGCTTTCAAGTTGTTTTTCATTCTTTGAAGCAAAATTATATTTCCCCCGTTTATGCCGATGCCCAACCAGAGCTGTAGCAACTGTAAACTCTATATCAAATGCAGTATGTTGCTCCCCAATTATACCACTTTTTAACCAATTGGGTACTTAATAATCTTATGTTTTTAAGGTCCATCCATCCATCAATTTTTATTTATACCCGTTTCATTCTGATGAGGGTGGTACATTGCAGATAGACTGTGATTTTCAGAATACATATAGAGGATGAATAATACAGTTTGAGTAAAGCTGTGCACTGCTTTCCAACTGTGGTTCATCCTGAATACTCACGGTTGGCAAAGTTTGATGAGGTCCTGATCGGTGGTCCCAGGTGGCAGGCCTCGGATATATAGGTTAGTCTTACTCAGCTGCTCCGCCCCTCCCTGGTTGCAGCTGTTGGTGCTGGGGCTGGGAGGAGCCATGGGATGAGGGGGTGGAGCATAGGGCTGCTGGGAAAAAAAAAACAAGATTAAGAGAGGAATTATTGAAAGCAAATAGTCATGGGGTAATAAGAAAATAAAGAAGCAAGACAGGGGTGAAAACAATTCTGAGACTGGAGTTGAAAAGCTGCATTTTTAAATATGATTTTTGAAGGAACAGCAGGCACTACCAGCTTAGCACCACGGCAATTACAAGACAAGACATTTTAGACAGTGGTGAGACAGAGAGGGTATGAGATCAGAGTCACTAGGAGATAAAATCACAGCAACGTATTTTAATGAGTGAATTGTATGTAATAGAGCCATAATCACAGAAAGAAAAAGCCCACACTGCAGGGGAAATATTTTCACATTGAGTGTCAAAAATAAGATAAATGCTGCAAAAAAAAAAAAAAAAAAGGCAAGAAGCCTCTTCAGATGGGATCATACGAGGGGCATTACTCTTGTCAGTTCACTTCAGTTGGTATTTTAGAGCTGAAATACTGAAAAAAAACAAATGAATATATCTAAAAAAAAAAAAAACAACTGCCTTGAGAAACTGTTCATAACATTATTGTGCTGCGTTAAGAAGAAAAGAGGCACAGAAATGACTATGCTGACAGCAGGGACAGTCAAGGACGCCTTGTAATGCCAGTTTGCCCCACTAGAGGTGATGCAAACCATTGCAGTGTTTGTTATACCTCCTTAGATTCAAACAAAGGAGATGAAGTCCCATTGGCTGCGGGGTTATCCCGGTTTTCCTACCACCATGTCAGTCCTGTTGGAAGTACATACTTAGACCCAACTTACAAACTGGCTGGAGGCACATTGTTGAAAGTGATCATTCTGTGTGAACAGTGCGTGCAGAGCCATCTCCAAGTGCCAATAAATATCTTTGCATGCCAAATACCTGGAGTCCCCGGCTGAGCTAAACGAAGCATCATTCCACAAATCCAGAAGGTTACTACATTCTCGTTACAAACTATTTCCATCACATTTTAGCCCAAAGGTGCTATTGCCATTTTTGTTTATTTTTTTTCCATTCATCTACTAAACATATCAGAGCACAAACATTTGGTGGCTCCCTGAAATATGCTGCAGAACTGGCAACATTTCCTCCAGATTGGTTAGAGCCGTTGTCGCTAAGCTATGCTGATATTTATGACAAAGTTATAATGCTAGTTGTTGCACAACTGTACGATATTTCTACAGTCGTGTCGCACAGAATGTAACTAGTGGAGCCGTTTTGGGGTAACAGGGTCACACTGCATTTAACTATATGCACAAATGAAGCCAGGGGCTGACTCCGGACATTTCTCGTGACGTGCTGCCCCCATGTGGCCGGGAATGGTACTGACCCACAGAGTGCCTTTAAGTTAACGTTTAAACAAAGAGACTCACCAGAAATTGTTTTTTTTTTTGACACTGTAAAACAATTTATACCTAAAATCGGCATGTTTAAAAAAAACAAACAACTTAAGCATGTTTTTTAACCATTATGATGTGCGAATGCAAACAAATCTATATTTTAGAAAATGCATGTGAATTTTCACCTTTGTTTTCCTCTCTCCCTTGCCTTGCCCTGCTCCCCTTTATGTGCTTGTTGTGCTGTTAGTGTAGATTTATGGTATAGGAGTCAGGGCCCCCTGCTCATAGACCATTTATATCTCTATTGCAGGGACACTGCACATAATGACAGAAAAGGAGAACTAAAGCCCTGTGGCCATGAGAGGAAAGAGAGACAAAAAAATAAGGGGGAGACACATTAAATGAGTGTGACAGTGACATAGAAAGGTGAATGGAATAGAGAGGAAGAGACAATGCATAATGCAAAAATGTAATCGAGTGATGGATGGAGCAGAGAAAAGGGAAAAAAATAGTTAGGGAGAGAGGAGGACATGATAAAATAGCACCAGCGGCTTAAGTTAACCATGTTAACCCTCATCCTCCCCAGGGAGAACGGTGAGACCTCAAACTATGCTGTAAAAACACATAAACAGACACAGTTAAACACGTTCGTGCGCACACACACACACACACACACACACACACACACACACACACACCGTCAGCCCTCAATCGGCCCCACACGTTAGCAGCGACTGTTGGAGCATGGCTGATTTGATGCGCTATTTTAAGCGTGTGTGCCATGCCAGCATGTCGCCTCCCACTTCTCAGACAAAGACCCCGGGTCCCCGGAGCGTGACGAGGGAGCCACGTCCATCAATGGACGGCCAATTACCACGCTGAGCTAAAAGGAACTGATGGGCACCCACTCGCTGTGCTGTACCAACACACACACACCGTGCAGATTTCTATAGTTGTGCACTTGCATGCACATATGTAATTTAGTGACACTGCAACACTTTTTTTTCTTTTTTTTTTTTCTTTTTAATGAAAGCAAAAGCTGCCAACTACAAGGCCACATACATTACTATTACAGAACAAAACACTTTGCAGTGGCATCAGCCAGAAAAAATTAATTATCAGAAACAACTTAAGATCTAAGTCATTACTGGCCATTAGCAGGAGTCGGTAACTTCACTTAGATAACTTGTGGCAGTGCTGCTTTTATTCATTTGTGTTTTTGAGAGCTTTTACCAAGTCAAACTCAAATTTAAGCGCAACATCCAAGTCGAGATGTCTGATAACAAACGCAAACATGCTTCTACTTCCTCCACCAACAAATCTTTTTCTCATAGTCGGTAGGCGTGGATGTAAAGGCTGCAGTGAAGAGAGCGAAACGAGAGTCCAGCCATGTTTCCTTCGTGCTGCGGCAGGACTGAAGATGAATCTTAATCTCTTGAGTACTCCATGGGAGTATTTTCTGCCACTTACAGTCATTGGAAACTGCAGAGCAGCAGTTCAAGCCTCGACTTTGAAGCTTTCACCTTATCCCTCCCTCCTCTCGCCTGCCTCGTCATCTTATTTCGTCCAAGTCCACTTCAGGTTAAATTACACACACAGAGAAGCGGGCGCGCTGTGGGTGAAACGTACAATTTTCTCATCACAAAAAAAAAAAAAAAAAAAGGGGGACGCTGCGCGGAGTTGCTTCGTACTGAGTTTTAAAGATAACAAATGAAAACACTTCTTTTTTTTAATTCCCTACAGTATATAATTGTATGTATTACCCAACGAACAGCAACAATATATATATATATATATATATATATTTTTTTTTTTTTTAAATTCTGACAACACAAACCACCGACTTTGTTTGGGGCTGCAAATAATGTAATTAAATGAGCTGTTTAAATTTGATGGGTGACTGTTACATGGCAGCGCCAGCTCAGAGCAGAATTACCAAGCATCTCCATCCAAAATGTCACATTGTGCTGAATTTGCTGTCAGTAGTCAGACGTAGGAAGTCGGAACTCTTTTTCTTTTCTGTTTTTTTTTTTCCATTGGAAGTAAAGTCTCGACAGTAGTAACATAAATCATGTACTACTGACAATACTAGCGGGGCATGAGTTAGTTGTCCTCCTGCCTACCGTTCAACCTGACTTAAAGGAAATCTAGGAAATCTGCCTTCTTGATGGCGTTTTCCTTCATTTTTCAAAGTCAGAAGTTTGTATCAAAAGCTGTCACGAAAAAAAAACTAAAAAAAATGCAATTCTCTGCAAAACGTGAGCCAAATAAGCAACAAGTTTTTTCATTTGAGCCTTTAAAAATACAAACGAAACTCAAGAAAGGAAGAGCAGTGAAAGTGAAAATGAAAGCGAGGGAAATTAAGCGACTCGCCCTTAAAACCGGCTGCTATGAGCAGAACATCAAATATATGATTGAAAACAGGGCTGTTGTCCTCTGTAGTTTTTGTCAAAATACGTCACAGATATTCCACAGACGCCTAAGCAAGTGACGCAAACTGATTAAAAAAAGAGGGCGTAATATTTAACCTTAAGCTGAACGCCTCCGCTATTTTTCTTTCTTTGTTTTTGTCTTTCAGCAATGCAGTCTTCCTCCTCCTCCTCCTCTTCCTTACTGGTTTCCAGGGTTGGCTTGCATCCTGGTCTTTGGAATTCATGTGTCCCGCCCTATCGATTTGCTTTCATTTTTTAAGGTCAAAAGCTGAAATCTTACACAATGAGGCATGGAGGGTCAAAACTAGTCCATTACTTACAGTTCTGGGCAAAGAGGCGCAGAGTGAGGTTATTCAAGGGGAAAGAAAAAGGCTTGCAAAATTCCCCTGGGATGAAAAAGACAAAAAAAAAAGGCTCGATGCCAACTGTCTCGAAGGAATGAATGAACGTTGGGTGGAAGGTGGGATGGTATGGGTTCATTTAATACCTCTGTATGAATTCTACCTACCACATTTGCATCAGACGTACCTGATTAAAAACAGTTAGCCAATAGGAACTATCATAGTATGTAAGTAACTGGAGAGATTATATACCAAAGGTAGTAAAAACTAAGACACTAGTTTATGAAACAATAGGCATCCAGTATTCTGAGGGCGTGAGGATAGTGATAGTGATAACCACTGCTGCTTTTCACATCCTAACCTACGCAGGACGTCTGGAGCAGATACATGGTGTGACCTGGGTTAGGCTCAAGGAGACGTGATCCTGCAGAGGAAAAGGCAGGTGCATTTCAAGGATGGACGCATGGACGAAGGAACAAACTGCACGACGTCGCACTCTGCACGAGAAGAAGATGGCGTAAGATTTATGAAAAATATGCAACTTTGATGCTCCTCATCACTGGGAGGACCTCCTAGTGCGAGAGCCCAGCAAACTACATCGACTGTTTCATTTCCTGTTTAAGTCCAAATCTTTCTGGGCTTTTTCGGTTACCACGCTGGAGTTTAATGACCAAGCTTGTTTCTTTTTCTGGACAATTTCACGACTTCTGTTTACCCTCAGTCCGTCAGCCTGCAAGACTCTCAAATGTATATAATAAATACTGGTCTTGTGTGTGTCAAAGTGATGGGAGAACAGAAACACTTGGAATGAGGAAAAGGGGAGTGTGTGAGAGAATATCTAGTTATGACACTTGGGAGAAGGAAAAAAAACTGCAGGTGGCAAATGAAATGACAAACCTCCATTCACCCGCCTCCCTTCCCAGCTGTGGCAGGCCACCTCACAGGCTTACTGGGGATTTCAATTTGCTGCACTGTATTTTAGACAGGCAATATGGTTTACACAGGCCCAATTTACAGAGCCAGCCGTGCAGGGGGGTTCACAGCCTCTGTGACATGCCAGGGAATGTTTATGAGTGTATTAAGTAAGGATGATAAATCTAGCCTGCGTTACATATGCTGAAGACACACAGCACTGCACTGTATATTCACACACCCACAGACCGTAAGAAGCCCTGTTTGTCACCGAGAGGAAAATGCTGTGCTGTCCTGAACTCACTGGCTGTATTGTTTGTGCACTGCAGCATCCTTTCACCGTCTGCATGCCATCACAACACCAGCATCTCACCCGCTTTATCTCTACTGAGTTTATTTAAGCTTCAAAGTATGCGATGTTATCAACCTGTAACTATCGGATTCCTTGTCTCTTTGCTTTAAGTAAATACCAGTAGTGGCATCTCGGAAAGCTGAGAATCAATTGAGAATCATGCACCAAGGATCGCTTGTACTGCTCCATTTCTAGTGCACGATACAGGACCAGACGTTTGCTGCTGGAACCCCCCCAACTCACTTGTGTGACTTAATCTGTTTTAAAATAAAAATGTAACCAAAAATAAGCTATGTTGCAACCCACTCATTGATGGAACTGAGCTTTTCAAAAAGGATGCCGTGTGATTCTGTTAGAAATTGCTCATTTGCTGGAAAAATACTTACTAAAATACTACCGGCATTTCCAAATACAGTAGCCGCTTTGCTGTAACACAACAAATCTCTATTCGAGACGGGTAAGGAGATGTGGAGAAGTCGAAGCCGGCCAATGATTCATGTGCACGGCATGCGTGTACTTTAGGAGGTAAAGTGGAAAAGAAAAAAGAAAAACAGAAGAGTCATTTCAAAGTAGCTACAGTTCTATTACACATTCAGTGTCTTTACGGTGCTCGGTTTCATTAGACAGCGCTCGGAAAAGTCAAACAACAAGGAAATATGCCACATAGAAAACAGGAAGGAGGGCAGTCACAGCAGTAATCGGAGCCAGAGCGGGGTTATGTTCTTCCCACCGTCCTCCCGTCTCGCCTGTGCTCTGAAGGGCAGGGCTGCATGAGATGGCTCTCCACCAGAATGGTAACAGGCCCTGATTTATAGGAGGCTACGGGAACCAGTGAGAGAGAGCTCAGCGCTGGCACTGCGCCAGGGAAGGCTGTGTTGTCAATATCAGTAAACCAGCTCAACCCCACCCCACTTCCCCACGGCCATGACACCGCTTTTCCAGATCCGATGTCGCCGCACTCTGCAGGTGCACCGTTGTTAATGCACATTTCCTGTTCTGTGCATTTCTGCATTTTTAAGTTTGACTCACTCCAGTCGGACGCACTCACACACAAACACTCCCTCAACAAATGGCACAGCCTCCTTAAATTGAAGGAAAAAAGAGAAGAAGAAAAGCTAACCAGTCCATTTTTCATTAATTCATTCGAGCAAAGTCTCTGCAAAGACTCTCAGAGACGAGCCTGGTCCCAGAGGCAACCCTTCCAAACTGCCTAAACGAACAGCCACCTCAGTGGTCGGCTGCATCCGCAGCCGCCTTTAAGCACGAGAGGAACACAAATCCTCCATCCATCCCGAATAGCCGCTTCCAAACCTTTAGACCTCAAACATATGTTTTGAGAACCTCAGCTGCATCTTAATGTTAAAAGATGAGCTGGGGACGCTGGGAAACGGCTTGTCCTCCTCTCATTTTGCTCCGTCTTTCCGCCTGTGTCTGTCATAGTAAATCCTTAGCCAGAGGAGCGAATAGCAAATCATCCCCAATTCACCTGGGAATGCAGCAGTACGGATTCTGTTGCCAAATGTTTCCTTATAGGGATGGCTGAGAGCACTCTGTATGGCACGCTGAGGGCAACAGAGGCAAGAGGGAGGATGTGGAAAAGAAAATGTGGAATACACATTTAGTTACAAGTATAAAATGAAGGAAGGCGAGGCGAGGAGGCGAGGCGCGGCCATTAACAGATATGGGTCATTTTGATCACATGATTCTGTCTGGGCTCCACTGATTGTGTGATTTGTTCAATAGAAAAACAGATCAAACAAAATCCTTGGGAGGCTGGCCAGGGTGTCTTCCTGGGAAACAATACAATCATTTTATTTCAATTAAGACAGTACTGGGAATAAAAAAAATTGCATGTAAACAAAAACCTTCATCAGGACGAAGCATCAGTAAGAAGCACTGGCGTCGAGATGTGGACTCTGCCAACCCTAGTCTCACTGTTGCAGCCATGAACACATTCACTGCAATGTATTTGCGGCACCAAATTTCTTCAGAAAACTAAAATAAATAGCGTTAACAACAAGAAACGGTCGTCAAACCTTCCGCAGAATCAGGAAGATTATATTCTTACTGGAACGTGTTTGGTGTTGTTGCAGCGTTGTCTGGTTTTAAGCGGTGTGCCACTCATGTTAACAGCTAAATCGGACTTGTTTAGAATAAGATCAATAATAGAGTACCTCTGTAAAAGTATCCCCTAACAAGGACAGTGACGCATGCTGGGGGATAATTTTACATACGTTTATATTTTCATCCACGGCTTCTTCCAAAACATGATATGAGGCCCTTTCTCGCCTGACGTTTACCTCCTTTTTCTTTATCTACTCTCAAGTTTCTTTTTTCTCTTTTTATGTACCATTTGTGCACGTTTCGTCTCTTTGACTCTCTCCACTTGATTTCACTTCGGGGCAGATAAGCGAGCCATGTTCTGCTGCATCAGGAGCCATGTATCTTGATACGGAGCCCCAGGGTCAAAATACAGGCTGTATCTTCCGCAGTGGTAGGAGATAGGATGCATACATGTTATCTGACAAAGAACGAGAGCCGCGGAGGTAAACAACAGAGGACCGCTCTTTAAAAACACCGGGCTGTCCATTTTACCTCCAGTGGGTCAAGATATTACAATAATACTCCAATGCATAAAAAGCAGGACAGGATTACGTACCATTTACACATACAGCAAGATCAAAATGTAAAGTATTAAAGTTTCACTGCCAAAAAAAAAAAAAAATACAAATTATGTCCATTTATTTACAGAGTTTAACAGTTACTGGATACTATAATGAATCATTTGTCTCAGTGACTATATGTAAGAAGACTAAAACTGATGTGCAACGGGAAACATCTCAACCACATGACCGAAAAATAGATTTGTAATAATAAAGAGAAACCGCATCAAGAGCAGGTGGAGGTCTGAGTTGGAGTCAGTAAGGAGTCAATAATGTTCCTCTGCTCGGCTCTCTGGACGTCACCAGACCACCAGGCTGGTGAGACATACGACTTTATTCAAACTAAACAGAGCCACCAGAGGTACCAGAGGACCTCGAAGGCCCAGTGGATGCTCCCATCATGATCATCACTTCACATAAAACGTTATACCTTGACGTCAATAACAGCAGATAAGGATATCAAATATATAATACACATTATTTTTACATGCTCAGTTGATAATAGCCAACATAACGGATTTACAACCAGCCAGGGTCGGGCTAGTCAGGGGTTTTATATTTATATACTTCGTTCTCGGTGGACTTTAACAGTCATCGGGTGTTTAGGTGACATAACTGGGGTTTAAGTGTGTTCGTGAAGTGTGATTATGACGCTTTGGCTGCAAGGCCAGTGAATGCTGCAGAGGGATCCGTAAACGAAAGCCAAGAGCCAGCCGTGGGCAGAGCCAAAGTGAAACTCCTTGGACATAAATATTTGGCCTGATTTGTCATCATCATCATCATCATCATAGCCAGCTGGGTTTGTTTGCAAGCCGGCCAGTGTGGGAGTGCGGACTGCAGCGCGAGAGTGGGGAGATAGAGGTGCTAGTGTCAGGGCAGGACAGCCGAGGGAGGGGCGGACTCCAAACCTTGCTCAGCGGCTTAACCCAGGCAGCGGCACCCGCGGCCCTGAAACCCCGACGCTGGACTCCAACCCGTCGTTGGTGGAAAAAACGAGACTGGTCACCCACGTCAAAAAAATGCAAACGAATCCCACGGTTTACACTCACAAGTGTGGTCAATGTCATTCTGTAAATATTTAAAGAAGCAATGACATTTAATTTGCAAATAAATAAAACACAGAAGGGCAACAAATCCTGACATTTAAAAGATTATGGCAGAACGCTGTTGGCACCGAAAAGTTTTATTGTGTCGCTCATTTTGGATAAACAACGACAGAGAAAGGCAATTTAATTAGCTGTATCTGACTACATCTGACTATTGTGCCATGCCCTTCAGTGTAAAGCTTCGTTTCTGTGTGAAACGAGACCATATATAAGAAATGAGCTGCGGCCGGCGATCCCCACCGCCGCCCGCCCTACTCTGCATCGCTAATTGGGCAAATTCTTCAGGAGTCAGTTATGTTTTTCACAGGAAGCGTAAGCACAAACACCGGACTGTGGAAGACACGGAGAGGGAGGAAATAGTCATGTAGCTGTCTCTCCCTGAGACAAATGTCTAGCAGTCCAGTCATGCACTGAGCTGGCGCGCTGCCCTCAAATCTCCTCATTGGCTGCATTAAAGATCCGGAAAGAAGGGGGGGGGCTCATTATCCCCCTTCTTTAAAGCTACATCCAGTCACCATGATACCAGGTCTACATCCATTTGCCTTTCGTCAGACAGTCCAGAACCAATTTGTGACACACTGCCATTTGAACACCTATTGAAAGCTGAATGCCAGAGGGGGAGAGGAAGAGAGAAATGGGACAGATTGATTGAGTAGGAGCTCTACTATTTGTTATGCTGTTCTCCTGACAAATTTAGGTCCCCTCTGCCAGAAGGTCAAATGTGCTCAAAATCATAAATAAGCCCGTAATTGACAGGGAAGCTGCTAAGGGGCGCAAAGGTTCCTAACAGTTTAGCGCACAAGTTACTGCCCTGACACTGTACTAGAGGCAGTATGGACCTATAGTGCACGAGGCCTTGAATGGTCACCTGAAGCCGTATGTAACAGGAGCTATGTAATAACTGAGCTATGTTGCCACCAACAAACAACGTTTTTCCTGTTGACAGACTTGTCAAAGCAGTGCTTGCAGCAAACTTGCTTTATAAAAACATTGTGCATTCCTGAGAGTTTTTTAATGTGTAATATGTGCATTACTCTGCACCCCGTCGTGCACGTATGCGAGATTGGCCTTCATGCTCAGATACACTGACTTTAATTCAGTCTCTGGTTAATCGCTTTAAAACGATAAAGGAGACTAACAGACAACGGCGGCATATATGAACTCGGCTGTATGAAGACATGAAAAAAGGAAAGAACATGCATTCACATGCAAGTTTAACATTTTTACCCCGTCTTTTTCCATGTGAATATTCAGTATCTTTCAAATATGGACTGCTTGGTCTGGAATGTCGCTTTCGCCCCCTGAGGAATATGCTCACTGAAGCGTCTCTGACAATTGCCAGACTAAATACTGGCACTAAACACCAGCCGCTCATGTGGCAGGAAGGCTTGAGAGAGCAATAACAAATCAGCTCGGGAGTGGAGAATGGTTGGATTGTGGTAGTTTATAGGGTTATTTTATGACATGCATCTGAAAAACATATCCAGGGATTTCACAGTGGGGTCTTAACCAACCAGACCGCCTTCCATCGTTACTCCCGACAGAAAAGTCAGGTGCATGTTGTTGTGGTGTGAAGGTACAAATGGATGTACCAGATGTGCTACAAGCCTTTCCTCCAGATTCTTGCTTTTATTGTGCCAATATTTCAAATGTGTGGACATAGTTCAAAAGAGAGGCAAAAAAAAAAAAAAAAAAAAAAAAATCATTTGGGTTTCTGAGTGTTTGTCAATATGACAAATGATAATTTGTGTGAAAACCAAAATGGCTTTCGAATGGTGCCACTCTCTAATTGCCAGGACTCGTATAAATAAGATTTTGATGGATGCGAACTTCTAGTTGAGTTTCAGAAAAGGTCACGTACCAAAAGGTAGTAAAACCAACAAGAATGTATTTTCTTAAAAAAATAATAAAAGGAACAAAAGAGCTTTACTTTTGCTATTTGCTTTTAGTGCTTCAGCAGATATTTCTACTTTGAAACTATTTGTTTTTAAAACGTACTAACTCTCCGGGTTAAGTGTTCCTGCATCTTTCCATGTTTTGCATCCACGCTTCATCGGCTATATCACGAAACGGCCTATCCCTCTGCAGCTTCCTTTTACGGTTTATTCCCTGATTATTGTGTCAAGTTGAACTTTCTGATCAGGTGCAACACCAGGTGCCACACCAGGTGCCACACCAGGTGCCTCACCAGGTGCCTCACCAGGTGCCACACCAGGTGCCACACCAGGTGCCTCACCAGGTGCCTCACCAGGTGCCACACCAGGTGCCACACCAGGTGCCACACCAGGTGCAACACCAGGTGCCATACCAGGTGCCACACCAGGTGCCACACCAGGTGCAACACCAGGTGCCACACCAGGTGCCACACCAGGTGCAACACCAGGTGCCACACCAGGTGCCACACCAGGTGCCAGTAGCTGCATCACAGCTGCATTGTGTTATCAATTGCCTCCCTCAATATTAATAGTAATGAGTTTCCCTTGTCCAGTATCAGATCATCGCCCTTGTTCGTTGTTTGATCATGTTGGTTATTTCCTACCGACGAGCTGTTTTCTTATTCGGCTTACCTGCCACAGCAGCACTTTGAGTTTGCTTTTTGAGAGGATGTTCTTGAAGTCTGTTATTTTGCATCAACCCGCCTTCACCTGTGGCCCTTTTGAGTAACTCCTGACATAGGCGAGCTTCTGTGAATTTGAATTGGACTAATAATGTACTTCATATACTGAGATTGTTTATCTATGCTGAAGTGCTTTTTGAACACGACTCTGTTTGCAGTCGGAGTCCTGCATTTTGACGTGAGATGGAAGATTACTGATAGCCTTTGTGGCTTACCCTAACCCCTATCCATACACCATCCATTCAAGTGCCTAGATAAAACTCGGTGAGCCATTTTCCTCTCCCTCATCTGCCCACTAACCCTTTATAACTGAATCCATCCCCTTTCTAGCTTCCATCCATCCTCTCTTCACCTTCTCCAATCCGTTCAGTCAGCTCTCATCTATCCCTAAATCCATCCCAATCCTCATCTGGCTGTTCGTCCTCCATTTCTCTTTTGTGCTTTCTTCTCTGAATCTCTCTCCTCCCCATTTTTCCTCCCTGTCTAAGAGCCATTGGGGAGTTTTTACATAGTACTGACTGGAGTTTAGTAGGCCAAAGATGACGATGTGCCAGATTCCACGCTCTGTGTTAAGCAACTATCCTCCTTGAAGGAATATCAGCATTACTCAACACAAAAAAAGCCCTGTATCGTCCCGCCTCCTTGGGCCTAAGCGTGCATACTGCAAAGCTGCCGTCAGCGGCAGGCAGCGAGGCCATGCAGGGGATCGTTTTACTCAGGTTCAATCTCAGAACAATGCCGCATTGTAAAATCTTTGGAATCACTAAATGCCATTTTGCCTCTGCACACCTGGATATGCCATACCACAAAAACGTTTGTCAGTAGTAAGTCATTCACATCAAACAGGGCGCTCATATAAAAACCCACACGTGCATTTACTCTTTCAGTTTATTTATTTTACTTGATTGGAAATAAAACGTGAAAAAAGACAAATAGAAGCTTTCTGTATTTTTTTTACTTCGGCACATTGGCATGAGTCGCTGAGTTAGAGACCTTTCAGAAGTGCCTCCTTGAGTGATTTAAAGGACGAGAGACAGGCTCTTCTGGGCAGACCATCGTGGGCTGTCAATCCCATGACTTACTGGAAACCAAAGTGCTTCCCAGCTCTCACGAGCAGAGTTCAATCAGTGTGGGTGTGCAGCTTTATCCAAAAGTGTCACAATCGTGTGATAAATAAAGTGAGCAATGTTGAGCAGCAAGCTGGGGCGAACGATATAACAAATAAGATGCTGGGTAGAAGGAGAGAGATAGAGAGAGAGAGAGAGGAAAAACAAAAAAAAAAGAAGCAAGAGGAAGATGAATTGGGATGCAGACATCTGCCAAAAGAGAGGAGATGCAGTGTCTGAATTGCCCGGACCTCGGTGGAGTGATTTATTCATGAGGTAAGTCACTGTGTCTGTGGAACAGGTGAGTCTAACGGTGTAATGTTTCCACGTTGCCTGACTGCTTGCCTCAGTGACCCTGGCCTGCTGTGTCCTTGCCAGGCTGCTGGAAGACTTTAATGCATGCAACACTTGGACACGGCGAGGGATCACAGCCAGCGTAGATAAACACAGGCCATCTGGGTTGTAACAAATTCAACAGTGATGCCATCAGTGCTTCTGTATCTTTAAAAAGTAGATGAAGTCATTTCTTCTCACGATAAGTTTAGAAAGAAAATGTATAGTCATTTTTATTTTTATGCCACTTCAGTAAAGAAACATAATTAGAGTGTTTGTTTTTTTTTTTTTTTTGTGAGTGTTTTTCAGCTGCGTATCCATCGACGACTGTGTCTATTCACAAAGCTTCATATCAAGTTGAGTAGTGGTACATTTCAGAGAAATATCTGAGATTGTTCCATGTCAGTACTTCTGGTGGAAGAGACTTTACAGATAAGAGCCAGAGATTTTGGCTCCCGTCTCTGACAAGAGCTCAAGCACTTTTAGGAGGGTCCTTCATTCGCAGGCTCCCTCTCAAAACAACCTTTTTTAAAAACACAGCGAGCACAGCGCAAAAGTATGAAATGCTATTTTCGTCAGCAAATTTAGAGGTTGTTCGAACGCTCAGTTTTATTTCTCAATCACTCCCTAAACCGATAAAGAAACTTGCTTTTTTTTCCCCTGTAATTTCAACTTTAAATTTGTAGGAAGTTGATAATCCCACACTGCTAAGAAAGCTTTCACAGCTCATTTTCAAAGAGAGATAGCAGCTGACTTTTAAACACTGAGTAAAGTGTACGCACAAAATAAAAAAATAAAAAAAGGGAGGGGGGGGGGCATTAGAGATGACACTCCGTCGTGCTGTGGTCTATTGTATTTGCTGAAAGGTTTCCAGCCTATTTATTTACCCTCGAATGGAGACTTCTAATGAGATGATAGTGGCGGGCCGTTATTGTTGTCGTGTGTGGCCTTCCAGTTTTTCCGCTCGAATGCGAGGGGCTGGGCTCGGAGGGAACACTGCTCGCTCCGTCGTACAAACGCACAGATTACCACATGAACAGGAAGCTCCTCCGCTCAGTCGCCTGCCAGCAGCAGGCCACCTCTTAAATGTCCAAGAAAGAAGTGTCATTGTGGGACAGAATATGAAGGGGCCTGCCAACAACTGCGGATGGTTTATTACCATGACAATGAGCCTCATGCGGGTTTTATTTATTTTTGAGAGCCATCAAAACAAGGCGGTGAGGCTTGACACAACAGAGCAGGACCTGCCAAGGCCGGGGCGGCCAACCCTCGTTTTTGGTCAAGAAAGAATCTGCTGGAAATGCATGATTAATTAGTCACAGCCTGCCTCATATTCAAGAAGCCCAACTTCTGAATCCAATCTGTTTTTCTGTGACTCATCTCAAGAGGCACCGGTTCGTTTGTTTATTTCGGTCACTGAAACAAAACTGCGCTAAACCGTTCTGTTGAATATCATTTGAAGGATATTTTAATTCAACTATCTATCATAAACAATTTGGGTTTTACAACATGGGCTAACACACAAAAGAGTAAAAAAATAAAAATCTGCCATCAGTAATAACAACATACGACTGATCGGAAAGCGAGGCCCGGTCAGGCCTTTGGTCAACTCTCTGCAGACTTTTCAAAAAAGCAGCATCCACCCTAGAGAGTCTCTGATCATCCTCTGTCGGTGCTGCTATGGAGAACAAAAGTAGTGAATCCTGCCGAAAGAAGAGCAAACCGCTTATGAAACATCTGCAGCAGCTGCCTGCACTTCTGAGAGTCTATTTTTGCTCCCCGCAGCTAAAGTTAGAAAAAAGAAATTAGGCGATACTTTGATCACTAATACAAAATTTACTTGCTAGAAGGCAACACTGTCTTATTTGGACTAAAGTGAAGACAGTAACTTAAACATTGTCACCCTTTTATCCTTTCAGTCTCCATTATTAGATGAATTAAAGCATCACTACCTCGTTGATGTACCTTTGGCACTATATGGAGGTTTAATTACATACGTTTTATATATATATATATTCAAGTATTATAGAAAATTAAAAATGACTCTAAATTCCTTCTTTTGAAGGAAGAAAAAACAAGAATAAGAGGAAAAGTTCAGGTCCTCTAGATTCAAGCCTGAGCTCAGTGTTTCGTGTCGCCGCGTTTCTGTTTTTCAGACGAGGAAGCAAAGTAACAAATGTGCAAAGCGGAGCTCATATGCCAGCTTTAAACTACTTTACCCTGGTGCTTTTGTAAAGAAAGAACAGGACAACCGAGAAGAAAGCCCTGAACGTAATGCCGGCTAAAGGCCTCTTCAGCTGTTTCAGTGACAAACAGGACCGCAGCTAACGCACGACACCAAACGCACGACACCAAACGCACATCATAACCAGCCCCTTACAAGCGAGCAGACAATAGGCTGTCAGGATCTCTATTTAAAGACTTCTGACGGACGAGCCTTTTCTTTTCACTTCAGTCCCTGCTGTATAACAATAAATAACTAACTCACAAAACACTCAGAAGTACCACGATTTCAGAGCATCCACATATTCGCCCCTGCTCTGTGCCACTCCCCCAGCTCAGTTCCTCTTTCGTTATCCGACAGACTTATTTGACAATTCTGCAACATTAAACTGCCCAACTGGCGAAAAAGACAGCGAACAAAAATAAAATGAATGCGTGCGATTATTCAAGCGTAATGAGCGCTATATTATCCAGCGAGACGGGGGCTCCGGCACAATGCCGTCTCCATCCAATACATCTTAATTACTGACAAACACAGGTAGTCATGTTTGACAGGCATTTTGCAGCATCGCCATCACTGTTCACAAGTCACAGCCCACCGGCACCACCTCAAAAAGACCCGCGGCGTTTATGACGGAGGTGATGTTCCTAGGAACATAAACTTTGTGTTCCGCAAAAAAGCAGGAACATCAGCTGACGCTGTTAAGGGCGCCGAGCAAAGCCATGTAGGGTTAACAGGCAGGACCCCCTCCACCACCACCACCAACACCACCACCACCACACACCCCAAGTCACTGTATATGGCTGTGAAAACCTATGTTGACATGAGCTCAAGGTTCACAGCACCTCATTGCTTCAGCTACGACCAGGCAATAAATTCTACACCAGGAATGAATTAGTTGACCTTAAGGGTGGCTGGTGTTGCAAGATGAAATCTAATACCGAGCATTATCTGATACGGATTTCAGTTTGTTTTTGTTTTCTAACACACAAATGTGTGAACCAATACTGCATATACCCAAACTGCGCATGGGAAATTATTCTAGTACACTAAAAACGCACCATAGCTCTTTGTATCCTTTTGGAGGTCATTTGGACTTTAATTATAACAGCAGTGCAACGACATCTTACACTTTAATAAATGCGGCTGTGGTGCTCAGGTGGCTTGGCCCGCTCCCTCGCCCTCCGTCACTGCTCAGTGTTGATGGGGTGTTGTTAATAATTCATTGGCTGTAAGAATTGGCATGCCTTAATGGGTGAGTAAGCTCTCCCTCTCAGCACTGCTGCAACAACAAAAAAAAAAAAACCATAAAGGTAGAAACCATTTTGTGTGCTTCCTTTTTTGAAAAAAAAATCCCAAGCAAACAGAGAAAAAAGAATCTCCCTTTTATGGTTTCAAGTTATAAGGCTCGTTCCTGAAATTCAATACACACACCTCGAAGCAGACCAGCTCATCCGTGGGAGGAAACAGTCACAGCATTTAAATCAGAACACCGTTCATGTGCTTCAAGCGTGATGGACGCTAAGATATATTCAACTCTCAGACCAGTCCAGCTCTCCTTCTATGTCCAGTAGAGCTGCTGGTTGTTGAGGTAAAAAAAAAACAACATATTTACAACAACGTTAATGTCCATGAAAACTGGGTTGTCGTCTGTTCGGCAGTCAGCTATCAGTGGATGATGCTTTGGGGAACACGTTTTGCATTGTATGCATTATGTAAATGTATTATGCTTTCATTTATCAGTACAAGAAAGTGCAATTTGCATCAAAACCCCTACAAAAAAAAAAAAAAAAAAAAGGTGAAAGACGTACCCTGCATACCACTGAAAAGAAATGTACCCAGCATGATTTAAGATTAAAGTTAGACTTAAACATATTTAAAAAAATAACATGAGGCACTGAAATGACTTGGGGATAACCTTAAGGTGTGAAATCATTACATATTATGGACTTTAAGGAAAATATAGCATGAACAATGCTCAGCGCACTCACAACAAGGTGCATCAGCATTGCTATTCTTTTAAAAATCTGTTGACAGTTATTTGAATTCTTGATAAATGTGTTAGATGAACTTACATTCTACATCGGTACTACAAAAGGGAATCGCATTTACGTGCAATACGGTGTTCAACCCTTGAAACAGCATCGTGCTTATGCCTGTTACTCTGGTGAAGAGTAAACCAATTCCCATATAAATACAAGGAACTGCAACAGCTGCAAGTGTTTTTTTCTGCACGGAAATCTTACCAATTTCTGCAGTCACTATTTTTCATGAATATCTCTTCTGTTTGAGTCTAATTGTTTGGAAGTTGGTAGTCATTGTGGGATAAGAACCGGAGTTCTGCTATCTGCTCTCAATAATAGAATTAGACTGAAGAATCTCAGCAGGTTGCTGATGTCTGATTGCAATCTTCAGTGTCTCGCTACCCTAAGATCCAAACCCAGGTCCTCCAGCTCACCTTTAATTGCATCTTATTACTGCGAAAAACTGCACTACCGTGTTTGTTTTTTTGTATATTCAGACTTCTTTCAGCTGCACATTTTCATTCTAACAACCGTCTTCAACCAATCTGAGTGATTTCTTTCTTTCTTTCTTTCTTTCTTTCTTTCTTTTTTTGTAAACTGTCTTCACGATTAAAATTTTTCACGTAACTTGACCGTAACTGACATGGGCGACATTTGTTTTTTTTCTTCCTCCGAATAACGGACTGGTTTTCCACGAGTACAACACTGACAGCATGTTTAGGTCCGGTTTGGGACGAGCCTGGATGTTCAGAGGTGACGCTGGCCTCCAAAGCACCAGCTGATGTAATATGAGTAAACATAAGTGAAAGTACAGGACAAATCTTCAGCTGACGTTTTCCACGCTGAAAAGCTGCTAATGAGCCATGCGCAAGCTCTTTCAGCCTCCTGCATTTTCATCTCCCTCTCTCCCTCTCTCCCTCTCTCCCTCTCGCTCTTTGCGGTTCACTTTTATTGAATTATGGGGGGAAAGCCTTGCCCTGCACCATGTTTAAAATGGCATCAATGCACTCTAATGTGAGGCAATATAGCTGAGTCATAGCTGGTGTATCCCAGACAACAGCCCCCCCCCCCCAAAAAAAAAAAAAACATGCATGGAAAATCACTCCTCTGGATGACTCATTAAACAGCCCAGCTATCAAACTCATGTGATTTCAGTTTCCCCTCAAAATGCCTCGTCTATAGTCATTGATTTTATCCGACTTGGCTTATAATTAGAAAGTGTAATGTGTAATTTTAAACCACACCGTGATGGGGAAGAGAATCGCAGATAAAATCATCCCTCTTTAAAACAGCTGAACATGAAATGATAACCTCTGTATAATTTATTCCCATTGATTTAATTGTAATTCCGTGAATCAGTGTGGCACATATTCCGATTGATTATCAGTGGCTTCATAATGGAGGATTCACTCACTTCATTAACCTCTGAGTTTGATCTAATAAAACACAAACTGCCAGTGGCTATGGTTTTTATTTGGTTTTGCACACAAAAAGCATTTTCTTCTCTTTTATGAAAAAACAGAAAGCTGATTTGAAAGTTTTGTGTTTTCATCCGAAGAGCAGAAAGCAGGAAGGGTCTAATGTGATTAAACAATTGTTCTGTTGCCACTCGTGAGCCGTTAAACCTCCCTAACCTGGGTCATCAAAGGTGAACGCAAAGCGGCTTCTATTAGAGGAATGATAGACACTTTTGGGTAGGCGGGAAGGGCAAAGTTATCAAAGCCGACTGCTAAAACATGCAGCGTATTCCTGTGAGGAGATTGGATTCCAAACGCAGGCTCGGGGCAGCACCACGGAGGTCATTCCACAATCTGCACGGGTCAGAGCCAAGGCAGCGCTACAAGCTGGTTTGACGTTCTCCATTAACTCACTCTCGCTAACCCACAAAATAAACCTGAGCCGACACACAGGAAGGGCCAGCATAACAAGAGCTACACAACACACACTGTGCCGGCTAAAAAATTTAAATTAAATAGTAATAATAAAAAACAAAACATCAGAAATAAATTCAACAATGCCCAGAGAGTGCTTACTCCTGAGTTTATCTGTTAAAACAGATTTGGTTTTCCCGACCATTCCCGACCATTCCCGACCATTCCCGACCATTCCCTGGTCCAGCTTGGGGCTTAAATATCTGCACAGTACTTCGTGTTAAGCCTCCCCACTGTGCAGCGTTTGGAAACACGATCGCAAAAGGGCTCGTCTGGCACAGCCAGTGCTCGGGTAGCGTATACAAAGCATATAGAACCAGCTCGCTGCCACAAACCACAGCTTTATTTAAAAACTTCAGCCAACCTCAAAATGACTTCTTGAGGAAGGGTTATTCAGGGTAGCTGAGAGACTCAAAACATCTAAGGCAGCATACTTGCCAAAGGAAAACCGGTGCTTACATGCAGTAAAACATGGAAGATATTCAGCATTGAATGGCTTTGGTATTGATTTGCTCGACTTTTTTGGCTGATATGAAACAGAAAAGTGAATACTGAACCCTCACAGTGCGGTAAATGTTTCAAAAAACTGTGATGCTGGCAGCTGCAGTATAGCTGCTGAATGTTTAGTTGACGTTTTAGGGTGACGGTGCTTGTATTCTTGGTTTAGTACAGGTGTAGCTGTCTCGTATGCTCTGACATTTCTACGCTTCATTTACCACCTGGTCTGTGTCAGCGGGAAGTAGTTTCTCTGTAAACGGTTAAAATAAGCACCCATAAAGAAACTCTATACTTACAAATATGCACATTACAAAGAATAAAACGTTACCGTTGCACCTCGATCCCAAAGCCATCCATTTCAAACGATACCTAAAGAAGTGCTGTCATTTTCTAATTGTTCAAAAGCAGAGCACTTCATTTCACAATACGACCTCACAAACAGCACATTTGTGCACGCGGCCATGTAGATTTGCAGTCTGCAACGGCAATCATCTCCGTCAGAGACATCGCGGGGGCTGCTGATTGCCTCCAACAAAAACAAGACACTACGCCAATGCAATTATGCGTGTCCATTTTAACATAATATGGAGAGAACATGAGATGTGTGGGAGCAAGAGGTGACTGTTGTGTCACTGGGGTGGAGTGCTTGTGTCTATGTGCGTGCACGACTGTGCATGAGCTCGCAGCGGGCTGAATGTCTGTCGGTGTCCGCACATGTGCGCAAAGCCGACTTGAGTGTGGGTGTCCATGTTGTACACTTGTGTGAAAGCAGAACAGGAGCCGGGATCTAAAGAACACATGTTTAGGGTCCTTTTGTGATCAGGGCTTTGATATCGAGTATTGTTTGGGTTTGGGAGCGTATTTCAAAGGGCTGCTTAGGATAAAAGACAAGTCCCTGGAGCTTACAGTTGCTACACATTTTCCATTTTAAGATTGTGCAGATTTTACAGCCGTCACCTTTGAGAGATTCATGAAAGTGTCGATTCTCACGCTAGACAACGGGCCTTACGTTTGCTGTTATTATCTGCGCCAATTGCAGACTTTCAAGGAGAAGTAATTCATTATCCACGCTGTGGTAAAGTTCAAAGCGAAATTCGGTGTTTCTATCGATTCATTTGTGTTTATTAACATTGTTACACCCCGTTTTCTTGAAGTAGCGTTCGCAATTTTCCCTCTTTAACAGCTGCCTTTTACACATAGTTATAGCAGCATGAAAAAAAAGAAAAAAGAAAGAGCTGCCGATCTCCCCCTTTGCTGATTCAAACACAGGTGGCTCAGCGCTGCAACGATGTGCTCACAAAAAGCAAATTAAGATTGCCGAATCAGCTGTGTGATGAATGCATCATTTGTGAGAGTAGTGCGCTCCATCACGCCAGCCCGACCCGAAACACGCTCTTCAGTTCAGCTCTGCGAACTTTGACCTGCGATTCTGCCTCCGTGCCCACAGACGACGAAGATTAGCGGAGTAAAGGTGTATCAAGGTTCACATTTTAAATAAATAAATAAATAAATAAACAACGGCTAAGACTCTTAAGATATCCCACAACGATTCTTGATTCATCACAACGTATAATTCATGTACACCGACTGTCACGAAAGCACGAGGTAAGTTAGTGGAGACTTCTTCCTTTTAGAGCAGCGTTCAGTTTCAGTTAACATGTAAGGCTGTAAAGGTCTAAAGTGTGATTAAACGTGGCGCTATCGCGCTGCATCCAAATTCAAGATGCAAGACGTTCATAATGTCGACTTTCTTTACACATTTTCACAAAACACAATCCTGGAATCGCGACACAGGAACCGCTGCTCTCCTCGGCTCCCCGTTCCCTGTCCGTACCGCCACAACCCACCGGATCTCGTCCTGCAAGACCCTCCCTTCAAACCAGAGAAAGGGAAGATCTCGACTTCGACGGACGAACGCATCTTTTGTTTTGGACTAATGATCGCGACTGCCGCCACCACTGTTGCGGTAATAGTCGACAGAAGAAGCCAGCGGATGATCACTCAAATCATTATTCGGAGGCATATGTGAGGCAGTAATGATTAAGCAGTGTTATGGCACAAATACATCGTATTAACGAAGCCAAAAACAGCTGAAAAACTACATGAAACAATGTTATTATATAAAAAAATATAAAAGATATATTCTTATATTTTATCTACCACCCCTACCATTTACATTTATAACTTTCAGACATTACAGCTTCAAAGAAATGTTTTCAAGAGTTCGATTTTACACTTTAATCCTTAACAGAAACCTGTCATTGTTTCTACCGGTTATGAAACACTTTAGCTACAGCTGTGACCATCTTATAACCTAACCCATAATTTCATGGTCAGCACAAATGCGAGTCTACATGCTCAAAAAACCTTTTCCACCCAGAGACGTTTAAAACATCTGTTTAAAAGCAGACCTGATGCCTTTTTAGTGATGCTGCCATGTTCCATATCTCAGCATTAACGTCGATAGCGCAATTACTGATGGCAAAATTATGAAAATAAGACCTGCAGTGCTATAAGCCATACTATTCTTTAGCGATTGAACTGCCATTTATAACAGCTTTGGGAGCCCTGAGGGTATATAAAAGCCTTGCTATACTTCCAGAGATACATGAGCCCCATTAAGGGAACTTTCTAAGCCCTACAGATGCTTTCTCAAAGATACAGGTTTTAATGCGACTGCATTTGGGGGATGGTGGGAGACTGGCTGGCAGGCAGGATCAGTCAGTCAGGGTGACCTCATGTGTTTGGCACAGTGAAGGCCTATCAGATTTCCCTGTGCGCAGATTCCAGCTTGTTCACTCCACACTATACCCAGGAATCAACCCCCAGAGGCATGTGTGTGTTTGTGTGGAGAACGAAATAATTGCACGTATGTGTGAGCGAGTGTATATGTGTGTTATCATGTATGAGATAGAGAGGTAGGGAGACAAATTATATGAGATAAATTATTCACATCGAGAATGGCTGAAAGGAACTGAGAGACACTACGGGAGGGTGAGCTGTGTGTCAGCCCCTTCAACGAACTCAGTGAACTCAACAGGACCCCCACCCTTCCTAACATCCACACAGCTCCCTGGTTTCCCTCCTCCACGCTGAAAGTCCAGTCCTCCGGTGTTCTCTCTTAGGCTGGTCATGTACACACCTGATAGTAAGGGTCGGTAGTTGCAGTATTTTGGGTTAGAGTCATTTCAATTTATTCGTAGTTCTATTTAACCAGTTAACAGGATTATCCCTACAGCTAAAATTAAATCTGGGCATTTTCAGAGTAGTTAGGGTTGTTTTTGTGAGTGTGTGTGTGTGTGTGTGTGTGTGTGTGGGTGCTTTATTATTACTAACATCAGCTGCTACAGGTATGTTGCACAGCCGGGCCAGAAAACCGTTTTCTCCCCTCTTCAATGCAAAAACAAAAACCGAGGGTGTCTCCTCTGGATTCAACAGCAAATGGACACAGAAGAAACTGTATCTTAGTGCCATTGGACCGGCATGTAAGCAGTCGGAGAAACGAAGCGACGTAGGTAAAGTCACAACCAGACAAGTAGTCGTCTCAAAACATAGTGCTGCAAAGTAAGAACAGCGGTGGACGACTATTGCTGGTTCTGCTGTAAAAGCCAACTGATCCAAGGTGTTGTTAGCAATTCTGCAGCCATGCCGGTCACTTTGAGAGTGTTTTTTTTGTTATCTAGTGTTTATTATGTAGATGAAGTAGCCCCACATTTATAAGGTCTCATCATATGGTGCACTGCAGAGATGTATGTGGCGTGCTTTAAGAGTACAGCTGTCTTGTGCAGTTAGTTGACAGTGAGTGACACACATCTCCCACTCATTTAAAATGCTATGATAAATTAGTCATGCCGCTACCTTTAGTTGCCATGGACTACAGGAAAACTTTACAGCAGAAGCTGGATGTGTAATGTTGGGCATCGCAAACACAAAAGACTTCCAAGCGACGGGAGAAACTGCACGTGTTTTGGGAACACTTTCACCGGGGAAAAGCATTCATTTCTAACGTCCCAGCAGAAGCTCGTGGAGCTGTGGCAGTGCCGTGCCATAACTCTACAGACTGAAGCAAAACTTAATTTTTGTTTTTTTTTCATTTCGATTTAAACTGATGGACGAAAACAAGCCCTACTGGTATGTTAGCCGAACTAGTGCTGTGACCAAATATGAGGTCATGGATGATGTCACGTAGCCGTAACCCTAACTTAATGTTGCAGCATTAGACCTTATGATATAGAACCTTCATTAGCAGCAGAAGAAAACAGCAGCAAACAGCTGTTTGCAAAGATCTAGTGACGTAACAGTGTCATTAGCAGGGAGCGCAGTCACTTTCCCGCTGACCATCACATGAGCTCTGCGTCGCGGCCGCCAGTCCAATCAAATCTTAAGTATACGTTGATGGATGCAAGTTCCTTAGGCTTGAAAAGAGCAAATGTATACCTTTACTCCACTGAATAAACCAGGTTCTTCAGGGAAAGGTTTCTCACAAAGGGCAGCGTATGACCAGGTTCTAAACTCAAATATAATCGGCTCCTCAAGTTGCTTTGTTTATCTCAGACAAACATGCAACTTTTAAAGTTTAACTACCAGCGGACTGAACGTTGCAACTTCCAGGAGGGGTTTTTTCGATCATTTAAATAGTGAAGAAAAGAAGAAGAAAAAAAGGACTATTTTTTGTTTTTTTGTTGTTTTTCTTTAGATTTTGATTGTTGCCCTTCTCTGACTTGCTGTAGTCAACAACATTTAAGGTGAATTCCCATTATTGCCAATTGTTGCTATGGCAATGATGAAGGGGCCTAGTGTCAGATACCCTCTCAATACAGCCTCAAAAGGCTTGTAGGTTTCATACGTATCAACTACCATGCAGTCACATGGAGGGAGAAATGAACACTTGTGGGTTAAACAGATGCGTGCTCGTTATCATTACTGTGAGAGGAAAGCACCAGCCAGCGTGTGGTTTCACGCATGCGAGACAGTCGGTTGCAGCTCTCTCTGCAGGCTGTTAGGTTGCTGTCTATAACTAAACAAATTAGCAGGTCATCCCGTGCTCCAACGGGAAGTCTACATAACTGAGCCACTGAATCCCTAAACACTTCTGAAAGTTACAGCAGACGTCTTCACTATTACCCCTGGGTCCGTGGTGGGGGAACGCGGGCTCACCGTTGCCGGGGTGTTTATCCAATGCTCGCAGGAAGGCAGGTTAATGTCAGCGTAGTCATTAATTGCAGGCACAAAGTGCTGAGGACACAGAATCTGTTCTGCATGGAGCCAACTGCAGCTCCTTCAAGGGTTTATTGCTTTATCGGCTGAATCCTAATGTGACCCTCTTCTCTCCCTATGATGGTTCCAATGATGCTGGATGACCCAAAAACAAAAAAGAAAACACTATGCAACAATGCACTGCGGATAGGTTAAAAAATAATAACTTTTGGGAAACCATAAGCGCAGCACATTTGCACAACGCTCAATACACATCTCTTTGGGTTGATATCAATTTCCCAATACAGCCCGATTACCCCAATATGTTGTAAGAAACATAGCATATGGCAGTTATACAAGCATACAGCTGTTGTTTATCGGGGCGATAGATAAATAATGGATACAAGACTTCCACAGGGCACTCAAGACAGCTAATGAGAGAGAGAAAGCAGACAGGGAATTAGCAAGTAACTGTTTTTCAAAGCCACTGTTTTCTAACATTTTCATAAGTGCCCAAAGACAAGAAAATACAGGAAGATGAAAACATCAGTATTCATCAACAGAAACATTCACAAATGGAAACATTTGCATTTTCTTTTTTCAAAACTGTTACCAGCGATATATTTGCACATTTTTTAAGGGACAGAAAGCTTTGGCTTTGGTGTCTGGAAAAGCAGCAATTTTCCTGCGCATCCCGTCAGTTGAATCCTCTGTCCAACTCTTCTGAACCCACTTCTGAAATGTCGCCGACCTCGATGATTAAGGGGGTAAAGGGGACACTGAGCCGACTGTACGGGATGATGCAACACACCTAACAAACATGAGTGAGTGACCGAACCCAAACCCTTTCAATCTGTGTACAGGGGCTGACTGTGAGGCAACATGATTAACTACTGAAAAGGAAGAAACCAGCATTTTGTAAGGAGATCACTTTTCATAATGGCACT
Source organism: Xenentodon cancila (assembly GCA_014839995.1). Lineage (NCBI taxonomy): Eukaryota > Metazoa > Chordata > Actinopteri > Beloniformes > Belonidae > Xenentodon > Xenentodon cancila. The sequence goes on from CM026217.1 coordinate 8,926,566, forward strand.
TTTTAATTCTGTTGCCAATGGCTGTTTATGTGCTACTAATTACTGGAGAAGAATAATAATCTCTCCAACGCATGGATTCTTATCATGCCAAGGGCTTTCTCCTTCCGTTTTCTTTTCATTTGTCCTGGTTTGTGACTCTCCTGGCTGGGCTCGCTCTCTGTATCAGTGTCCTAGCAGTCTAATTCATGCCGCCTACCTGTCTCACTCAGTGTTTTTCCATACACTGACTAATGTGCACAAGTTGTAGCCTCAAAAGCAGCTGGAGCGGTGGAATGAACTGCCAAAGAAACCATTCAGGCAAAATCTAAGAGGGCGGTTTGAGTCATTTAACTCAAATAAAGCCAGGAGAAAGGAATGTTTGCTCTTGGTAATCCCCCACTTGCTCGACAAGGCTTCACCAGGTTCATCTGCTGCGCTAAATCGGTGCATGTATTCTTATTTGTATAGGAGCTCATTGTGAATGGATAAGGGGGGTGTCTGACAGGACTTGCAGACATTCAAACCCTCATGCCTATTTACTTATCCTCATTCATGGCAGAATTGGCTTTTTCCGGAGCCATTTTTCAAGCCATGCGTGACACGGTATTTTCATTGAGCCTGCCAGTACTAATGCAGCTGTGTAGAGTAAAATGTTGCAGGCAGGGGAGGGGCCATCAGGGCCTCCTGTAGTCGCGGTGGTAAAAGTACACAACACGCGTGTCTGCAGCCAGGGTTTCCTCCAGTTTCTATGTCTCATTATCTGGTTAACGGCTTCCAGTTGCTGCTATGTGCGACCACAGTGGAAATGCTGAGTAAACCCCTCAAACAGGCAAAGCAGTTTGTTTTTTTCCCCCCTAGTCAGACTGTGACATCATTGGGCAAGTTAAAAGACATGAGAAAAATTAAACCATTAATATCGCCACCCGCTGCGTTTCTCTCTGCAGGTGCTTTTCCTGGTCTCCTATTCCATATTTGATGGGAGGAGAACAGACAAACAACACTACTTTTTTCCAAGGCTTTCCTGGAAAACACTTAATTACACAATATAGAATGCCTAAATAGAAGTTAAGTCAAAAATGAATTCTTCGCCACGAGGCACTCTAAGTTGGCCGTAGCACGTTCCCGGTTATTATTTCTGGTCGGGGCAGAGTACAGACGGGGGATAAAGCGCGGTGCAAAGCTGAACCAATATGACATAAATGTTGGTGTCATCGGGTTCAGCGTGGGATGAGAGCCCCTTCGTGTGAGCGCCATAATAAATTCACGTGACCTCTTGTGTCTACGCGATAATAAATCCATTTGAAGAAGGTGGATGAGGACCCCCCCCCCCCCCCGCAGTGTGAAAAGGCATTTAGGTTTGATTAGGCGCAGCAGCATAAAGAAGAACTTTCCCCCTTCCTCAGACAGGAAGTTGGAAAGGCTGTTCACTGATCGAGGAGACATGCAGGGATCCTCTGGAGCCCCTCAAAGTGTGCTTAGCAGCCGAGCATTAAAAATGCAGGAGCAATTACCCTGGCTAAGTCAGACCCGGTGAATGCTTGCGTGCTGAGCTTCCACCCCGACCTCCTCACCTTCTCCCACTCCTCCACTGCCTACACCAGCAACCTGAGTGATCTCCATGTGAACCGGCTCGCCGAAAAGGTAGGGCAGCAGACGCAGCAGAAAGTGAAAGCTTCAGTTACACAAGAGCAACAAAAGCCCTTCTCTGCCTCTCCGCTTGTTTGTCTCTCACGAGGTGCCTTTACCCCCCTCCCTCCCTCCCCATCATCCTTCTCTGTCACACGGCAAACAACCCTCACCCTTCGCTCGCTCTGCCGCCCTGACCCGGATCCTCATCTGCCCTTTTTTACCCTTCAATCTCTTCCCCTCACTTGGGGCCAAAACAAGAGCTGCTTCACCTCTTTATGCATGGATAGACGGTTCACATTTGCAGAGCTTTCCCGAAGTTACTCAGCATTTTTACCATTATAATTTGCAAACAACTTGGTACCTCACATCTGGCCGGAACACACCGTGACACAGCTAAAATGGGGAAAATATAAAATGAATGAATGTTTTTTTCAAAGGGAAAAAGGCCTATTGTTTGGAAATGTAGTTTAGTATACATTTATGATTATTAATATGTTATTAACTTGGTGTTTTTTGATATATTACTGAACTACTATTGGCATTGATTATTAAAAAAAACAAACAAAAAAAAAAAAAAAATTAGTTTTTTTACTTCAGGCATGATATTGTACTGTGTATTTACAGCACAAAGTGCATTACCATAATCTTTATGTTCTTATTTATGTTAATAAGAGCTATATGTATTAAAGAGCTCAACACAGGAGGTGTCCCTCCAGCTATTTACGCCGTAGTGCACAGATGGCAGGACACCATGCCTAACAGACAGCAGGGACTCCCGGAAATAGAGTAAGACAAAGGCAGAAGCAATCGAGGATGGAGACAAATAATTAGAAAGACAGACAACATGTGAGAGGATTCAAAGGCGTAGGTGGCGTCGGTTAAAAAAGTAAAAAAAAAAAAAAAGAGAGAAGAGTGGTTCCAGCAAAAGCAAGAAAAGTACGAGGGACACAAAAGATCAAAGATGAAAGAAGAAAAAAAAAGAGCCTGTGGCCCACTATCCTGAGAAGGTAACGGTGGTGGTAGGATGGAGCAGGAGTTTAGGGGAGGTGTGACAGAAATTAGAGCATGAAAACACAGGCAAGTCTTTTCCCAGAGAGGGAGGAGAGGAAAACAGCGGGCCAGACTAGACAGCTCCAGGCAGATCCTACGTTACCGAGAGAAAGGCTAGTAAAAACAAGAGGGAGGGGGGGGAAGCAGGTGTATTTGTAGGGTCCTGCTGCACTGGTGGGTTTAAGGGGCACATTATGTGTCTCATTTCATTTCACTTTAAAACCTGAAGCCGCATCTCTCCTGTCTCTTTCTGTTTCACTTCATGCAGTCTCCGTATGACTCTTTCCCTTTGTACTCTGAAAGCCCATCGGATCACGAGTATCTTGCATTTTACTTCCTCTGTCAAAAAAAAAACAAAAAAAAAAAAAAACAATTCTGATGGACTGAAGAATGCCTGAAAAAATTAGGTCATGCTCAGATACCACTGACCGAGCGAACTCACATCAAAAATGTATTTGATGTAATAACGACCAATGAGGCTTGTGTGAGAACACGTCTATTTTTATAACAGCGCCTTCAAAGGCTGGTGGGTATTAAACGTCTCAACCCAGGTAGATATGTTGAAGATAACAACCTATTCACATGCACCCCCATCCCCCCACGAGCCACATTTTATCACACAGGTAGGAGCTTCTTCATGTTTCAGTAGGGTTGCCAGTTACCTCCAGATGGTAACGAAAGGTGAGTTCAGAGACAAAATTCCCCGGGGCAAGAACTTCACCACCAAGCACATCATTTTATACTTTCGACATTTATCCTGGATGCTTGTTTTATTTTATTTTATTTTTTTTCCTTCCATCACAGCAGCCTCCAGTGCATGAGCAAGTACTTTGTCCTGTGACTTGCTCAAGGACACTTCCATATGACACAAACCTACTGAAGAGAAGAAATATGTGGCCTGGTGCTGGAACTGAGACTGAGGCTGTGCACACATGCCACCAACAAGGTGCCCAATCCTTCACAAATTCAACCACATCTTATGAATATGTTGAGTTAAAACGCCTTAACCAAACTGATTATACTTTATATAAAAGCACAGAGTACTCATTAAAAGCAGCAACATTAAAAACCTCCGTTGGATCCAAAGCTGCACTGGAACAGAGCAGGCGTCGCCTCCCATCATTTGACATTAATTTCATAGAACACATCAATTATATTCATCTCCTTTGCATTTTCTCCATTATTTTTCTAACAATCTCTGGAGACCCCCTCCGAGTAAACAGATCTAATGAGATGTGTGCGTCGGCGTGCGGAGGGCCGGGTCTCGGCGCGGAGCTCTGCGTTGAATTGTGCGACAGGCGGCCACCTCAAAAACACAAAAACTGAAAGTGCAGGTGTGGAGACGGGGCTGGGCCATCTGCTGATACACGACAAAGGGTAAGAGTGCGGCTCACTGTAGTGCATGTCTGCTCCTGCACGTCCACGCATGTAGACAAATGCTATAGTACATAAAACGGATTCGTCTGCCCCACTGACTGACACGGAGACCTTTTCCTGCAGATATAAGCAAGCCGCATGGGTTTATTAATCATCAAAACACTTGCCAACACTTTCAAATGAAGGATTGCAAATACAACAGCGAAGGAAAGCAAGACGGGGCTCGTCATAAAAATGCTGCTAATGTGAGTGAGCGTGATGGGTCCACTTAAAAGAGCTGCAGTCAGCTGCGCAGCACATATCAAGAATTACAAGAGGGGATGTGCATTACATTAGTCCGTCTTGGTAATAACAATAAAAATATCGCCCCAGACTAAAAACAGGGCTGGGCTTTAGGAGATTCAATTTGAGAATTGTATTTTTCCAGCCCTCAAAGCACTCGATAAACTCTTCAAAGCAGATTCGCATCAGCAGAGACAGAGAGAACTAGGCTACAAGCTGAGTTTATGCCACAGATAACCAGCGCTGTGAAAGCCTTTGAAATCAGGACACTTCTTTTAGTTGTTTGATTTCGCTTGCTGCTCATGTCTATGTAAATCCGTCTCCTCCCCAATTGTCTGTTTGTCTTTTTGCTTCACCGAGGCATTAAAGGAAGATTTAGATGGTCCTGTTGTTATTTCTGCAGCACAATGGATAACCCTTGTAATGTAACCAAACCCTTTTCCTCGCTTTTAACTGGCCCTTCCCTCCCTCCCTGCCAATAAAATCCGCCCTCCACTTTCTCACACACATGCACCCCCCCCCCCCCCCCCCCCCCCCCCCCCCCCCCCCACCACCCACCACCCACCACCACCACCCCGGTCTGAATCTAAGACGGTCACATCGTGATCCACACAAAAGGTGCACCAGCGTCAGATATACTCTCCAGCAACATTAATGCTGACTGAGTATCACATAGGCAGGCATTCAGCCCAGGTTACCAGCAATTTTAAGGTTCCCTGTGAGAGTTGAGTTTTAAACAAAGATGCAATGTGCAAAAAGACAAACAGGTAAATATGTAAAAAAAAGAAAAACATACTCCTTCCTGTGTGTTATTGCCCTCATAGGTGAGGGGAGGCGCTGGGCCGAGACCTGGATCAGGGATTTTACTTTAATATTCTCATTTGGGGTGCCAATCTATTATCCGTGATTAAAGATGAATGCACAGCAGGCTGTGAAGAGCCGGAGCCATGAAGTTCACACAGCCAAGACACGAGCCAAATAAAGACCGAATTTCGGCAAACGATTCCATGGGCTGATCATCCGGGGAATAGGCAGAAAAGGGGCCTTTAAAGGATTCTTTCATCAAAGCAACATCCTGCCAGCTCCACGCAGCCATAACCTCATATAAAAGCTACACACACACACACACACACACTGATACACAGTCACACAAATCCTCTTTCAGGAATCAATAATTGAGCTAAAAAGAAGCACATGCTCCACCCCACTGCACTAGTCGATAGAAAGCCAAATGTTATTGTTTCATCTCATTCTCTGACTTTCACATGCTAATCAGGGCTGACACATGCTGGACATATCTCACATTAGAATATCATACGCAGGAGGAGGCGGCGGGATACCAAATTTATTCTGTCAATCTATTATGACATTTCCCAGCTATTTAGGTATTGTAATTTTTTTCTTAATGGGAAAAAACAACAACAAAAGATGCTCCTCCGAGCGTCATTCCATTCCTCCCATACTAGTTATGATATTTACACTCCCAACCCATGTCCCTTGGGAGCAGTAATGATATGTAGGAAGACCGGTGGGATTTAGGACTGGACAAAATAAATGTGTCCATAAAGGGAGGACTTAACGAGAATTTTGTACGTTTTTGATAATGAATTCAAGGCGTGCAGGACCGCCGCTTGATTCCGTCAAGTGGTGCGAACCTGCCAGCGAAGGCTTTTCTCCCCTCCCTGTAATCGAGCTATCAATGATCATTAATGAGACTGTGACATAGCTCTCCACAACCCTCTTGGCCACATTGTCCAGCGCTCTGGCCCGTCTCCCAGCCTCCGTTACTCCTACTGGCCCTGACTGTGGCACTGTCATATTAAGTTTCAAGGCCAATGGCTGCACTAGCCAACCGTGAAAATAAATATAAAATGCCAATGTATAAACAAAATGCATGGCTTCTTCTTTTTTTTTTTTTTTTTGGCTTTCCCCCTTTTCACCCACCCACCCACCACCACCCTGCTTTGGGATCTGGTTTGCATGACACAGGACCCTAGTGGCTCGCTCAAGGATACATCAACGCTGACGGTGGCAAGATCGGATCTGTGCTGACCTTGGGAGTGAACTGCAGCATACGCAAAGGAGGAAAGGGGTTGGGATGGGGTTGGGGGGGGGGGGGGGGGGGGTGAACAGAGCAGGGATGCAGCAAGTAACAGGAGGGAGGAAGAAAGAGGAGGAAGAGCGGGGAGGGAGGGCATGGGAGAATGCAGGGGGCATGCCTTGATTGAGAGGCCCCTGAGATGAGCAACTCTGAGATATGAGAAGGGGGAGGTAGGAAGAGGAGGGGGTGATGGAAGGAGAGGAGGAGGAGGAGGGGTGGAAAGGAGAGGAAAGCCAGATGGCAGCAGTACAAATGTATTAAACTATAAATTAGGGGGAAAGCTAGTGGACTGCCAGGTGGGGCTGCACTCAGGTCCTCCCAGCTGGAGGGGCAACGATTCGTCAAACATCATCGCAGACAGTTTTATTTAGTTTGGTTGTTGTTGTTGTGGTTTTTTTTCAAATAAATAGAGCAAAACTGAAAAATTAAAATACTTTTTACTCTAGCTGAAAATAGTTTCGAAATGTTTAACAAAGATGCCAAAGACGACAACAACTATAAAGACAATCACATAAAAATGCACTTATTTCTAATATTCTTTACCAGATTTAAAGAAGCTCAACATCTATTCAGGAATGTAAGTTAGCTTTTTAAACTTTGAAACCACAAACCCAAACAGAGTCTTCATCACATTAGTCACAAAGGGGAGGCATTTAATCACCACAATACTTATAACTACAACCCCACTCCTTCCAAACGCAGGGTTGCACACCTGCAGCGCATCCTGGCACCGCCGCGCACCACGATGTCACAATAATAGTGTAACACATTGTGGTAGAAAAACAAATAGCGTAATCCCCAAAAGGCTTCCATTTTAATCCCTTGATGATGTCTGGGTAGCGAGCCCAGCCAGTGTCCTGGCAGCCGCTGGGACCCGGGCCTGGGCTTCCATCCCAGAGGCACTGATGCATACTACAGCTAGAACAAACACGGGCAGCCTACACCACGCCTGCTCTGTGTCTCTGTGACCAAACCATCAACAGCGAACGGCGAGGATTCGTAAGCTGCGCCGCAACCGCACATTTCAGCTCTTACGTGAATAAGACGCCTCATATTGTAACCAGTTCTTTTGGAAAAGTGACAATCAAGCCAACAACGGCCTACTTAAACGATGGGAAATTAAATAAGTATCCTCGTTCTTTCATTTCCTAAATGATTACCAACACACACGTCAACTCACATTCATTCATACACAAAAAAAACTATTTGGTTGGGAAAAGGCCTCTCCATCTAAACAGAAGTGACCCCAGCATGATATGTTTTGCACCAGTAGTGTTCAGGTGAGGGATGGATGGAGGTCCATGACAGCTCCAAGTTCTAGGCTACATGTGTGGAATAACAGCTCATCCCGAGCCTCCAGCCATGATGCCTCATCCTCAGTGATACACATCCACACACATGCATGCAACTGATATAGATATCCAAGAGATACCCGTCACAGTCAAGGCCAGCTATCCACCATCCCATCTACTGAGACAGATGAGAAGATGATGTAGAGGGGGTGGCTGGTGGGGGTGGAATAGAGGAGAGAGGGGGGAGTGAGGGAGGGACGGGTGCTGAGGAGGGCAGGAGGGAGACAGAACTGGAGTGTAGGAGTAGATGAGAGGATGTGGGGAATTAAAGAACAGCCAAAGAGTGGCGTACCTTGGTTTGGAGATAGTGGGGGTAGTAGTAGGTGTACTGAGGGTACATTGGCTGCTGCTCCAATCGCTTGCCCATGTAGCTGGAATCCTTAGCACTGAGGCAGGGAATGGTGACACGGGTGCGGGAGCTGCCAAGGAGCCAGCAATATGATAGAGGCAACGGAGGAGCTGTGCAATTCCAGTCTTTGCTGTCTGCACCGCTGTGTCGCAAAGGGGGGGGTCCTCGGGGAGAAGGCAAGGTCTGGGTGCTGGACAGTCGCTGGGAGAAGGTCTGCTTCTGACGAGGAAGCTCTCGATAAACTGTGTGTCACTGGTCCAAAGACTTGGTATCAGGCAGGGCGCCCGATCAGTCACTCACCGCTGGATCAATAGAAATCTTTCCACAAGTGCCAGAACCGGGAGCGGCGTGTTTTCCAGCGGCCGCCCGTCGGATAGTGTGGGTGAGGTAGAGGAGGTGAGGGAAAAAGAAAACGCAAGGAGGTGCAGGTGGCAGTAACTCTGGTAGTCCTATAAATGTTGAAAAATGGGAGAGGAGGAGGAGGAGGAGAGGAGGAGGAAAGGAATGGTGAGGAAAAACGGGAGAGGATGTATAGGTTCACTTCTCTATTTAAGCTGTTTCACTCCAGTCTTCTGCCTGGGCTTTAATCCGACTCTCTCTCTCTCTCCCACTGCCCCCTCGCTATCTCTCCTTACCTCTCTTACAAACACACGCACGGACGGGCGGACGCACGCGCTCGCACAAACACACTCACACTTTCTCTCCCGTCTGACTCGACGATGGCTGCGCGCTGTCCTGTTTGACGGAGGAGGAGGTATCCTCGGAGCCGGCTGCCGACAGATGCGCTTAGAGGAAGGAGCACAATCCCACACGCAGAAAGCGGAGGACGGATCACGGATGACAGCCAATACTATCCCAGTTTCTGAATGATCTGGCAAAAGCGTGTATTTAAAAAGAAAAAAAAATCCCCACTGGTTAGTTTAGCAATCCACTGAGTTCCAGCTTGTAGACAAGTGAAGAAAAAAAAGACATTAACAGTGTCCCGGGTGCCCAGTGGAGACGTAGTCCCTCGTTTGTTATCCTCCTTCTTTCTGCTGTTGTAAAATGTGTTCCTTATTCTTCGGCTCTCTCGCCCCTGTAAGCAGGCTGCATCTCACGCGTGCGCTTTCTCCGTCTTTCAGTGTCTGGGCTCCTCTCTCTCCTTCTCCTCCACACTGACAGGGTGGTAAAGGGGGCTCGTCCGACGCTGCGAGCGGAGCAGACTGCCTCCTCTTTCCCCAGCCCCAGCCGGTGGGAGGGTCTTGAGTAGCTCTGTGTGAGTGAAAGATCCAGACACGGACCGGCGGACTGCAGCGTTTCCACAACCTGGAAGAATGCAAGGAAGAGGAGGAGAGGAGCAGAGACGGGAGCGGATGGCGCCAGCGTGAGCGGTCGAGTCCCCCTACTGGCCGCGCACGGAGCTGCCACCCGGAGGAGTGGGGCGTCGGGCAAACGCGCCCTCTCGGCAAAACTCAGCTGACTGACCTCAAAGCCAAGACAGTTAAACAACTCCTCACGTATAACTTAGGAGGATGAATGTTGTTAACCCAGCTCCAACTGTATTCCAGGGTTGCATAGCAACAGTGAAAGAAAAAGTGAAAAAAATGGCATTTTACTTGTTTACATGTTTTTGTAACATGATGTTGAATTATAACACTGAATAAACACTACTGTTCATAAAAGTATGCTTTTTATTTTATTTGTTTATTTTTTTTAAGGTTCTCTAATTTTGTAATAACGGTTTATTTTTCTTTTAACTTATATGAAGAAAGGAAAAACATTTTCTTCCAGAGATCCATCCAAATTTCCCTACAGGAATAACCAAAACTTACAGAAAAGGAATCAGCATGTTACGCATTCAACCTTACATGTAACAGATCTTTAGCTGAGGCAAGAAATATTTTGAATTAAATACTGCAAATGTAAACACATCTTTTATTTGCGTCTGATTTCTGCACAATCTTAATTATTAAACTCAATATTTTGTTCTACCTTGAACAGGATACTATATATTCAGGGTTCCTTCTAAAATAATAAAAAAATACTGTGATCATTATACATTTGTGTGATTAAACTGATCAATTCACCAACTGCTTAAGCTGTCATGTTATTTCCATTCAATGACTGCTGAAATGTTTACTAAACATCAACCTTACACGCACGATCTTTGGAGGACACCGGAGAACCCGGAGAAAACCCACACAACAGGAAGAACAAGCAAACTCCACACAGAACGACCCCTGTTGTGAAACAAAAATGTAATCTAATGTAAATCCACTAAGCGGCAACCGCTATTTACTTTGCTTGTGACTTTTCTTTAAGCAATGCATATGCGTTTGCCCCTTTATTGGTGACTTATCTGTAATACAAGAGAATTAGAAAAAGAAAAGACCTATCCATGAACCGGTACGGGTGATGTAGTTTTCTACAACGTGACATTTGCGTACGTCTTATGTTTATATGCAGTTAATGCTGCTCTGACTCTGTCATCATGTTATCACATGACGACTCTCACATACTGATGAATAAGCAGGAGGCATTATATAAATACCCGCAGCTGCAGCTCGTCTTTGTCACTCTCTGTTCGTGTCCACTGCCATGGCCAGGCTCCGACCTCGCCATCAACATACCGTTGGCCAAACCTATTTCCATCCGTCGCTTTGGACTGTGGGAGGAAACCAGACCACCCGTGAAAAAAAAAAAAAACAAAAAAAAAAACCTACGCAGCCACAAGGAAACATGCACAATGTTCGAATCGTATGTTTCCTGGGTTGAACATTCGCGGTGTAAACTGCATTACCATTCCCCCCTGAAGTAAAACAGTCTTCAAGTATTTACTGAGAGCTCGTGGGAAAACCAGCCTGCCACTACTAGAACGCCATCCTGAAACTCCTTGAAACAAAGAATTCACTGGCTCCTCTGGATTTGACTTTGACTTGAGTACCAGTGGATGCAGAAGGAACTGTGTCCAGAGAAGCAACACAGGCAGAGCGACAGTCACACTGATATCAACACAGGACATCAGTGGAGCAGTGTAGTGAAAGACAGTTGCTGGTTTTGCAGTAAAAGCTTGTTGATCCAAGTGTTATCAGCAACTTTGCCGCTGTCTCGGCTGTTTTGAATAGTGACTCTTGGCTGCTCCGGTATGAGTTATCGCACAGAGCCGCCCCTCCCCTACTGCGATTGGTTCAGTGGTAATGGCCACGACCGGAGAGGGATGCCAGACCCATTCCACAAGGGCGAATTTCTGCAAAGTAAACGAATGGCTATGCCACTATCCTCGTAAATCTACTAATTAGATCAAACACAATTCTTTAAAATGTACTGTTTTTGTGTCATATACATGCTTGTTCACTCAAAAGACGGATCTCAAATGTAACTGCGTGACATACAGGTTCAGGCACCTAATTTTTCCACCCAATTAGCAAATCAGTGTAGTTTTCCATTGAAAAGATCTGCTATGATAAACCACAGCCATGGACTACAACACTGGAACATGTAATTACTGGGCTGACAACAATTAAACACTGGCAATTTCTGTATCTGAAAATAAAGCTGGGACTTTGATTAGTTTGTTGTTGTTTTTTTTCATCTGTTTCACACGTGAACAAGACTGATTCCTCATTCTGGAAGAAAACAAATATCTAATTGTGTATTTCTGAAGAGAAAATAACTAAAGTCATATTTGTTTGTTTCAGTTAGGGATAAATTAATTAACTGAGTATTTTGCTTACCACCTAAATGTGTTTTCAGATCCCCACAATGAGACGCAAAGGCAACATTGCTTTTCAGGATAGAAATCGGGAACAAAAAGGGCCCAAACAAGTCCTCCGACTAAAACAAAGCACAGAGGAAACGGGAACACATTTACTGACGCGGAGAGTCAAATATAATTATATGATAGGCCACTCTTATCTGAAGGAAAGGGACAAGCTGATATTGATTGCAGATTACCAGATTAACAGCCTCTGCTTCAACTACACACAAACTGTCAGCAAACATGAAAAAGCAGAGTTTCCAGACACCAAAAAAAAATCGTTCGGAAGCCTCTGGAAAGATACAGACCGAAAACAACAGACTTGCATTTAGAATATTTTATATAAAGCAGAAATAAACAGAAATAAATGTACCTTCACACAAATTGAAAAAAAAATTTGACCAGAGTATAACAAACTGACAAATAAATCAAGACTAGATGATCGTATTTGGCTGTGAAAAGAAGGAAACCTTCATTTAAACTCATAATTAACAGCATAGGCTGCACGCCAAACGAGACCTTTAAATGATATGTTATATTTTGCTGCTGTTTTTGATGGAAACTGACTCGCCTTCTACTTTAATAGTCATTCAAATTAGTAGAGACAGAAGTAAAACACAGGAGATAACTGCAAGACAGACATTGGCCAGCTAATTCATTAATATTCATCTAGTCATTAAGAATTAAGAGGTGGGAGCTGAGCCTCGACTCTTGAAACTAAATAATTTGACCTGTGGCCTCACACACATCACTGGAAACTTCTCTGAGAGCTGTGCTGATGTGAACTTTCAGCCTTTTTATCCATGTGCTGGCAAAGGTTAGTTCATGAAGGAAATCTGACATAAAGTGAGTGAAGGGCGGCTCTGCTCGCTGCATATAAATAAACGCCAGCACCGTGTCTCGTTTTACTGAAATGGACATTGCAGGACTGGATGCATGTTTTGTCCACATGCAGATGGAAGAACTCTGTTCTGAACTGATGAGACCAATGTAACAGAGAGCTGATAGGCAGTAGCTACTTAATACAAAGTATAAACAGTGATTTTGTTTCTGCTATTGTATTATAAATGATGTGAGGAGGCATCTGCATCACTTATCATCTTTAAAAAAACCAAGGTTGTGCCATTTGTTTGTGCATTTGTTGTCCTTCAAAATAAAATAAAATATTTATGATTCACTTGCTGTACCTTTTTAATGTTACAGATATTTGAACGGCTTTTTTGTTGAATGCTTCTGCAGGCAGGTCTGTCGAATGTTTCCATGAATCAGAGCAGATGCCGTCTGTTACTCTTCTGTTCTGAGGTCTTCCTCTGATCCTTGTTGATTCACTTTCTAAATTGAGATCAAGGGTGAGTCATTCATAAGTCTTTTAACTAGAGAAACAGGAAGACAGCTGAGAGCGTACCACGCACTTGTGTTGTGAAGGTGATCGGTGGCTACAATTTCCGTCTTAAGACTAAAGTTGAGGCCAATAATAGAAAACCTTGGCATGATCACAATGTGGCCTCTGGACAGGATCGGAGCGGATCAGAGAGTTTAAATGCATTAGATTAACTGTCTTCACTGGCAGATTGACGTTAGAGGAAAAATCTGAACATCTGTGGAGGTGTTATGTTTCTGTGGAGGAACTGAACTCCGTGTTTGGCTGCTCTGATAACACCAGTCATACTGCCAGTTACTATGCAAACATACTCCTTAAAAAGTCAAAATGTATTTCTCAACTTAACTACAGTTTATTCTCCTTCTAAACACAAAATCAGGTGCGACTGAATGTTTTCTATCAAAAGAAGAATTCCTAGAAAGTCCAAAACATCCCACCCTACACCCCGATACCTCCCCAATGGGTGACTACTGCCTCTCCTCAAGCTGCTGCAGAAACCAAGAGGCTTTGTTTCCTGTGGCTGGACCGTCACGCCGTGGGTGTTTCCCAGAAATGGCCAGATGCATGGAATTCAAGGGAAGCCTGGCGCAGAGCCAGAAGGGGGTGGTGGGAAAATGGAGAGGAGAGTTGGAAGTAAGGGAGGGAGAGGGGACCAGAGCAAAGTGGAGTTGGGAACAGCAGGGACTGGTATTCCTGGGGAAAAAAAAAAACAAAAAAACTTTTTCACTTTTGGCTATGGCTCTACGGTGTTGTTCACAGGCATCAAGGGATCTTAGGAATATTTTAGAACTGTACCCATGTATAATGTCCATGTATAAGCCTCAAGTGGTGAATTTTTAACATCTACCTTTCATTGACAACCGTCCAAACATACTGATACATAGCTTTTTAATTTGCAGTATGTAGTGTTTTCCCACTGGAGGTCAAACTAACCTCTTAACAAACAATTGCTTCTATTATTGATGGTATTTATGTTATGGAGACCTTTGCTATAATCTGACAAAATACACTATATTGCCAAAAGTTTTCGCTCACCCATCCAAATAATCAGAATCAGGTGTTCCAGTCACTTCCGTGGCCACAGGTGTATAAAATCAAAGACCTCGGCGTGCAGACTGTTTTTACAACTATTTGTGAAAGAACGGGTCGCTCTCAGGAGCTCAGTGAAGTCCAGCTTGAATGGGATTATGCTGTGGGGTTGTTCTTCAGGAGCTGGACTTGGCCCCTTAGTTCTAGTGAAAGGAACTCTGAATGCTCCAGCATTCCAGGACATTCTGGACAATTTCATGCTCAAAATTTTATGGGAACGGTTTGGAGCTGGCCCCTTCCTCTTCCAACATGACTGTGCACCAGTGCACAAAGCAGGTCCATAAAGACCTGGATGACAGACTCTGGTGTGGATGAACTTGACTGGCCTGCACAGAGTCCTGACCTCAACTTGATAGAAAACACCTTTGGGATGAATTAGAGCGGAGACTGAAATCCAGACCTTCTCGTCCAACATCAGTGTGACCTCACAAATGCTCTTCAGGAAGAATGGTCAAAAATTCCCATAAACACACTCCTAAACCTTGTGGACAATCTTCCCAGAAGAGTTGATGCTGTTATAGCTGCAAAGGGTGGACATAATCATATTGAACCCTATGGATCAGGAATGGGATGTCACTTAAGTTCATATGTAAGTCAAGGTAGGTGAACGAATACTTTTGGCCATATAGTGTATGTCTCACCCTAATAATCAGATATTATATATTATTATATGTAACCAGACATTAAATTGACTGTATATTGCCTGTGGCCACATAGAGGCAAATAAAGCAAGCATACATGCTTACAGTCAATCCTATGGTCTATTTTGAATTATCAAACAACTAAACATACATGTTGTGGACCGCAGGACCGGGGAAAGCTGGAGTACCTTGAGCCAACCCATGCAACAACGGGACAAGATGCAAATTCAACACAGAAAGACCCCAACCGGGATTAGAACCAGCAACCTTCCAGCTGTGAGGCAACAATGCCTTAAGAGTCCATAAAAATATAATCACATTTTAAATAAATTACACACACCCTGAAACACCTTACATACATTTGTCATTTCCAGATAAAGTATAAAAAAATGAGAAGGAATTTTTTTTACCAACTTTGAACTTGTCAGTACATGAGATATGCCAGAAAACCACAAATTGTGGCAGCTCCATTATAACTAAAAGAAGAAAAAAAACAGCAAACAGCACAGGCCAGCGAAAAGAAAAATAAGTACAATATCTCTGATGGAGTTTCACCGAGCAACATCAGTTTACCTCTGTTTTCTAAAACAACATAAAGAGGTTAAAACTGATCTTGATTTAATTACAGTGAGAAATCCTATTGGTAAAGAAAAAAAAAAAAGAAAAAAGATAAGACGTACATTGACATACCAGCTGCTCGGTAAGGCAGTCATCATTTGTCATTTTGAGATAACTAACATTGATCATTTCACATCAATAGGAGAAAATTAGAAGTACTTTTTGAAGGCCTGTAGACATTTGGTTTCTGCTTTGTCTTTTAATATACTGAAGTAAGTGTGCAAAACAGATCTATAAGCAAACACTTACATTGTCTTCAGCCCATAAAAGGTCTCAGACAGAGACAGAGCCAAAAATAGCATCACCCATTCACCATGAAGGCATGTCTCCTGACTGTCTATTTTAACATAAAAGTGTAAAATACAGACAGTAAGGCACCATACAAAGAACCAAAAAGCTAAATAACTAGGATAAATCACATTTCAAATTTAATAAAACCAGCTTAATCTAAGAAAATAACCACATGCACTTTATCTGAATAAACAAAGTGATTTGTGTACTTTTTAAAACTCTTCTTTCAACATTTGTTTTTTTTTTTTTTACAGTTCACAATGATTTCTCAGCGTTATGTAAGATATGGAAAGTATGAAGACATTCCATGTCTCCGTACTTTCTTATCAGACCAACAGATGACAGCCTGTAGTAATGCCCCTTCACTGCTTTGAGAGTATAATTTTCCACAGTGAAAACAGCATATAGTCAAGATATCACTGCAGGACAATTCTCTAATACTATTCTTCTTGCCAGATGGTGTAATCACTTGGTCTTTAGGTTTCTTATCTGCAGTCGTGTGAAAAAGAGAGTACTCTTGTTTTGATTCAAAGGTTTTACAGGAGATAATTAAAACAAAAAAAATAAATCATCTGGTTCCCCGCCAGGTCTTAAAATTAGGTAAATGGTGGTAGATTTAGGAGAATATGTGATATATTGCACCATCTTTTTTTTTTTTTAATAATTATTGTTTGATAAAAATGCAGAAACATTGTGTGTGAAAATGTACCATACCTGCACCCCTGGACTCTATTTAATACAACTCAATATGTTTTTGATCCTTGAATGGATGGAATGGAAATACAACAAGTATAGGTGTTTACAGGCATTTATTTATCCATTTCTGGATACATTTCTGGATTTCTGGATTTTCTGTTGTGTAATTTGTAATGTGTTTTAGATCTCCGTTTGACGGACACGACCTTGTGTTTGGTCAGCGTCTCTCGTCAGACTAAAGGCCTCCTTCAGTATACAAAGGGAGTTTAAGGTCGGTTCAATCACTGCCTGATGTCCAGGTCCTGTGGCTAAAACGAAAGTCCAAACCAATGCGACTCCACCATGCCTGACCAGTTGGTAGATGTTGAAATGCTGCCTTTTAACCAAAAACGGTCCTTTGAATTATGGCTAATAAAGGTTTCACTAAATTCTCATCCATTCGGAGCACTTTATTGCAGAAGCCTTGGATTTGCTCAGATGCAACGAGAGTTTGGCATGCGCCGACACCCTCGCCGCATGGCCCAACATAAGGGGTGAACTTCCTTGGACACCAATCTCTGGGAAAGCAGACAAGTGTTTTGAATGCTTTCAACTTGTCAGTGATCATTCTCACTGTCAAATGAGGAGCTGAATTGGCTGGAAAAGGACCACAACTCTTCCCAGGCGGACTGGAAGTAACATTTGCTTCTCTGAGACCATTCCTGATGACCACTTCTTTAAACACTTCATAGCAAAATGGGCTTTTATTTGCCTTTCTAGTTCCCAGGGAAGCACTAAAGGGGAAGTTTGTTTTTTTCTAGACACTTATTGTGCATTTTTGACTCAGGTTTGTTACTTATATGTCATGTGTTGTTTATCTGAAGTTGTATGTACCTAATAGAAGAATTAGAGTTTTTCCTTTTTTTTTAAAAAATTGTGTCTTAAAGAAAAAGGAGTGTGTGCCTTATTATTATATGATCGTAATACTGTAAAAAAAAAAAAAAAAAAAAAAAAGCCAGACTGACTCCAGACCACCAGCCCTGTACTGAGACATTTGATAAACACCAGGCAGATTTCCAGAGTCATTAGCTTCTATCACAACACAGAGGAGAGCAATGCAGGCTTAATGGGGAGGAAATATGAAACCAGACATGCATGATTTAAAATGACGCACAGTACACCCAACAAGGGACAGGCAATAGACCTAAAAGAGTTAATTGCATACACTTGATAGATCTCAGTTCCAAATGTGATATGTATATGTAAGTAATGCCAAGCAGCTCATTTCCTGATTAGCGTGATTCTGAGAAAAGATCAGAGTTGTTACAAATGATTTCATACTGGGAAAAGAGGCCTACAGCCAGGGCGGTTGTGTGTGTGTGTGTGTGTGGGTGTGTGTGAATCTGCATTTAGTTGCATTAGAAAGTGCTTGAGTGTTTGTGAAAGTTCATTCAAAGTCAGATGGTCTACAGCTGTGGCAGCACTGTGTGTGCTGGCACCAGCCCCACTGAGTGTAGGTCTGTTTTTTTTTTTTTTTTCCCTTTCTTTCTGTTTTGTTTTTTTTTTTTTTATGAAAAATACTACGTAAGGCAAAATGCCTGTCAGAGAACTCACAGTCCACAGCAGGGTCAAGGTTATACTGAAAGCTAAGGTGAAAACACTACAGATCACACTGCCTGCGCTTTAATATGACATGTAAAATGCAAATGAAGACCAGGCGTGTCCTGTTAACCAGCTGCAGTCCTGCTGCCAGTGAGAGTATAGCTCAGTGAAGAAATTCTATTAGAGATTATGCCAAGAAAATCTCTGCATAATAAGACTGAAGTGCTGCAGAGGCAGAGAGTGTGAGTTTTAACAATATATACTCCCATGTGGGCATGCAATGCCAAAGTGTTAAACCCAAAGTGTTTAGAGTATGAAGATGACAGCAGATGTCACTGGAAAACAAAAAAAAGGCACATATTAAGAAAGAAGCCCATGTATGATGTGCATTTGCATTCACTGTGTCAATGTTCTATAAAAAGACCCAATGAAAAAGCCTCTCTTCCCTGTCTGTTTGAGCATTCCTGTCAGCTTTATGTAAAAATACATCTAAAGTAAAACTGTACATGGGTGGGATGTCACACAGCGGCCGGGCCGCTATCATTAAAACCGACTTCCAATACGCCATCTATCTGCTGCGCCGTGGGCTGTGACAGCAGCAGATCTCAAAGAAATGGCTTAACCTTTGACAATATCCCCCCAAGACCCTGAACCCTGGTCATGTACCAAGTTCGTTTGCCTATCTGTCACCCGTGCAGCGCCGAAGTTAAATCAACAGCTACAAGAAATGTGAGCAAACACGACCTATGGAATGGAAAAGATGGCGAGATGTTTTGATGTCACCCCCTGATGACCATGCTGACATGGAGATTGATGAAAGCGACAACATTCCCGAGGAGACCGGGCAGAGGAGGGAACGTGGCTACTGTAAAGACCCAGCATGCCCTAATGAAGTCTGCCAGGAAATTGGGAAGAAACTGACAGATGAGTCTCCCAGAGCAAGGGCAGACGTCTATGGGCTTCGGGACACTGCAAGCGAGCCATCTGACCAGAAGGAGGCTTTCGAGGACAGCGATGAGATGGTGCAGGACTTAACCGGGCTTCCATTTTATGCCAAAACTAATCGTTGTGTTCACGTTTCTGTCAGGATTCCTGGAAGGCGGACACGGGCTGGCTCCTTTTCGCTGCTTTTTAATGACACTAATGAAAATGAGACTGGACATACCACCGCATTTCTTGACATATACATTTCTTGTGTCCACACCTTCAGCAAGCTGAATTCTTAACAACACATTAAATGCCACGTACAGTCGGTTATCTTCGTTCACCGTGTGGCCCAGTAAGGAACCGGTTCGAATCAGTTTACCCATGTGTCTCAAAATTAGTAGCCCCCAAAACTGTTCTTCTATAATAGATTCACTGAAGGGAAACACCAATTACATCCAAGAGAACTTGAGACGACAAGGCGGCTATCAGCTGCTCGGATCCAGGTGGAACGCGTCACAGGTCTTATGAGGAACAGGTACACCATCCTACAAAGCGCGATGCCCATCTCTCCCTGCCAGACTACGACCCCAGGAAGGTTTTCGTCTCTTGACATGATGGTCAGAGTCTGCTGTGGTTTGTGCCACATTTGCCCATCTGTGTTGCCCTCAGAATAGACAATCTAACAAGTCAAAGTCACGGGGAGAGCGTTCAGCTTCCCGACGGCCCGGTGGATGAGCATTGTGTTTCTAGCGTCATTCATGAGCTGTTGCTTTCCTGTACAAGACTGTAGCTCATTTTTAATAAAAAAAATTAAATAAAAACAGGTGGCTATAAAATGTGCTTTTCTGTTTCTCCTTAAGAATCATTTATAATGATCAAGGAACTCATAAAAAAACACACGTTTTTAAAATCACAAGGCTAATTAGATTCTGTACATTAAAACTATATTTACACTGTACAAATATATATTCTTACCAAAAAAAATCGTGCATCTCATTATGAGAATATGTCAAAACTTAAAAGAAAATACATTTATGCTTCAATAACAGTAAATTGTGATGTACCAAAGATTCCTCCATCCATCTGTTTTCTATACCCATTTAATCCTGTACAGGGTCACTGGGGTCTGCCAGGATCTCCAAACATGTGACAAACTGCTGGAACAGATGAAGCTGCTTGGAGGAGCAGTGAAGGTCTTCATCAAAGCTCTACGAGTCCAGGAGGCCTCGCTTTGACCTTTTGATCTAAGTTGACACTAACCCTTTCTTGCACTCCAGCCACTTCCATGTCTTTGGTTCCCTCCTTAGCTTAAGGCAAGACCTGTGAAAGTGCTTGTGTCTACTGTGTCCAGATGTGCAGGTGATACCATCTGTGTCACAGGGTTTCCCACTTCGTCCCATTTCAGGGGGCCACTGTGTGGCCGCGGTGTCTGTGGGAGCATGGCGTGGTGCTGTGTACCACTTCCCCGGCAGCTCTGGTAGTATTCCAGTCTCGGTGAGTTCAACCACAATGAGGTAGGCCTTGTGGACGAAAACAGCATCACACTGGATCCGCTGGACGAACAACTCCCGTGGTGTCCAAACCATAAAAATCACAGTAACTCGCTGTTGCAACGTGCATTTGAGCTTGCACTTGGTACAGGACCTTGTGATCCGTCTTCAGTGCCATTGCCCCATTCAGTTTAATGTAGTTTACCATCCTAATTCTGCTCGAGCAAAAAGGCAAGAGAAATAAACTAATGTAATGTAAAGTAATGTAAAGATGGCTTATGCTGGGGTCTAACGTGAATATCGCTTGTTTGACAGACTGCTACTTACCTTTCCTGTGATAGAGATACATCTTCTTTGCCTGAAGATGATAAATATTGGGATCCTTAACTCATCCTGAGGTAACATAACGGCAGGCTTCGGTGCTTTTGAATGCTTCCCTGGTGTATGGGGAGGGGTGTATCAATTTTCCCAGAATACCAATGCTTTTCGTCAGCGGTAAAATGTGCTATTTTAGGGTGTAACATCTTGCACTCTGATTGAGGGCAGGCAACGCGATGGCCTTAAAGATTGTGGCCACAACAACACAGTCATGTGACCAATACCCATAAATATATATAACTTAAAAAGAAGATGCTTCACTACTTGCATAGGAGGCTACATAAAGTATCATAAATTGTGTTCATGGGTATCACAAGCACTCTTGAAGAACGGTAAAGTTGTGAAAGGCTCTGCTAATGGCAGAAAGAGAATGTGGAGGCTGAGAAAAGACTCATATTCACCAGGAAAAAAAAAAATCTGTATAGGCCTATGAAGCTCAATGCTTCCTGCAATTGAGCAAGATGGGATGGGAGGACAGCAACAAATTTTTAAAGCATTGATAAGCCACCCTGGAATGAAGCGAAATGACCACATGTCACAGAGATGAGAAGTGAGAGGGAGGGGACGGGCAGAGTGCGAAACAGCTCAGAGTAAGTAGAGAGAGAGAAAACCGAGTGTGTCATTCTAAGAGGAATATTTCAGGGTGGTAAATGGAGCAGAACTCCATTCCAGCTCCTCTCTTAACCTCCCCTGGTGTCTCATCCTGTGCATGCAAAGCATGAAGCCCGGGAGACAAAGAAAACAGAGAGAACGGTTTAAGAGACAAGCTTTGAAACTAAATAACACTGAATGAACTGACACTTTGCTCATATGCTTGTTTCAGAGTAAAATAAAGTATCTTTTACAAGCGAAAAAAAAAAAAACACACACACACACAATTTTGCTTTTATACAACAACACAATGGACTTGAATTTTAACCAAAAAACATTCACAATGTGATAAAACTATAGTTTCAGTTTTAATTTTGGCTGCTTGCTTCTGGAAGATTTCTATGACGCATCACTGACTCATGAAGGCACTAGAAAGCGTATATCAGAAGTAATAAATGATTACGATATGTTGCACTAAGCAACATTTGGACAAACGTGGGGGAGGAAAATGGATTTCACAATAATAAGACAATACGTAAAGCATATTCACCTATCAGACTATACTGTCTGCTGGAGGATAAAAAGAGGGATAAATACAGTCTTTCACACAAAAACAACTTATTAACTGTAAAAATGATGAATGATGTGATGGTTTGGTGTAGGGGGAGGGAAGGAATTTGGCGAACATGACCCAGATGTTTTTTGAGTCTTGTCTTTAAGGCTGTCATAGTTTACGGTGAGAACACTGAATACCGTAACATGGGTTTTTATTACGAGTCCGTCCTTGAATGAGGTTCAACAGAGCCATCGGAAGTGTACCATGGAAGTCTTTTATGCCAAATAGAGTTTGTTCAAGCTCCGCAATCCTGCTGCCAAAATAACACACAATGGGATTTTAAAAAGGGACCACTGCTGTTAAACAAATGCAAAAGAACCCAGAAGCTTAGCGTTGTGGCAACGCCTGACAAAACAAAGAGATCAGAGCACAGCCAGTGTACAGATGAGGAATTGCAGACAGAAATGCCACGATCATTTTTTAAAAGGCTGCGTAAGGCTAGGTGACCCTTGGATGGCACTCTAAAAAAATAAAAACTAGGCAACAGGCACAGGGGAAAAAGAAAACACATGGGAATGACAGGCTGCTTTTGAAAGAAGATATAGGTAATGTCGTGTAAGATAACTGAAGATTCTCATAAAACCTCTTTCCTCTCACAGGGCAAAACGACTAGTATGATTGTACCGGATATACTGCCGTGCTCCTGGAAGCACGTTGTTGGTTTTAGTGGGCACATGAAAGATTTTATTTTGCTGCACTTGTGAGTCAGAATGAACAGATGATTCATAAAAATCAACAAATAAAATTCAAGACAACACAAAGCAATTTTTATGTGGTGCACTGTTTTACAGTATCTCTGCCTTTTCACTCCTGCAGGCCCAAATCAGCCCGCCGTTTACCTAATCAACTAACCTGATCGCACAGGTCAAAGCTCTGGTGAATTTGAGGGTTCATAACAAATTTATGAACGGTGGAGCAAAAACACAGTGGAGTAAAAAAAAAAAAAAAAATAGCATATGAAAATATAGATGACATCAGCAAAATAGGCAGTACAGTTAAATAGTCTGGTATTGATCTGTTATGTTTCATCTGTTCAAAGGAAGTCATCCAATGAACAGTGCCGACAAAATTCCCGTAGTTGTGTTTGGAAGCTCATTCAGCCTATGAACCCTCTACATAGTTCAATTCAATTCAATTCAGCTTTGTTTACACCAAATGATGACAAATGTCATCTCAAGGCACTTCAACAACACAGTTCAATTCTTTCTAAATGAGTCCAATTAAAATAAAGAGACTAAGGGTGGTTTCAGACACAGGCTTAGACTCATGGTCCTGCTTTGGTGTGGTATACTTCCTCAACAGGAGAACTGCACCAGAGTTTACGGGTTGATTTGAACAAAGACATCTCTGTTTAGAGGTTAGTACCCATCATTTCGGCGTGCTCGAGTGAGGACTCTGTCTCAAGTCTGACTCGAGCCCTTATTGTAAGGACTTATGACTAAAACCTGACTTTAGGACTGTTAATCTGGACTTAAGCATCGACTGCATTCAGCCTTACAAATCAGAGATGATTCCTCAGATTTTTTATTGAGTTTTTTTTACTTTGGAAATGTCAGTAGGATTGTCTGATTTGCTTATACTGATTTCTTGTGTAGTGGTAAAAAAATTGCACCGCTGAGTGTTGTAATTCTAAAAGCACCATCAAGGAGATGAGGAGACTATTCGACTTCGGTCCTCATCTGGAATTCAAGAATTCAACCAAAGAAGTAAATGCAGAAAACTCTCAGTATGTCTGGGACCGTTTTAACCCTGAGAGCTAAAACTCACTTTAATTGTCAGTGACAGTTGTGTCACTTGGATTGGACTCAACTTGAACTTTCCTTTAATGACACAGACTCAACTCGAAGTTAACGATGGACCTCAGAACTCAAAGTTTCTCAGCTGCAACGATCCTCCATCCAGACTATTGTTGCATTGTTATAAATAAGCACACGTATGTAAAGCATTGTAATTGGCTAGTATATGAGTGAAACTGTTTTGTGTTTTAGGATATATTCCCAAGCGTATGAAGGTATGGACCACATAGTTTCATCAGAGTCAAGGAGGCCTCATTGTGCTCTTTTCCCCCCATACGGTTCATGTTCAGCCATTGTTCAGGCCCGTATAGCATGATTGCACTGAAGGACCAGTATAATCAGCCATAATGTTTTACAGATGTTATGGGTGTTTTAAAGCCAACACAAAAGCCCCAAGGCAGCTATATATGAAAAGCCATGTGTAGATGGATGTCACTGAATGCGACTTTGTATGCGTCTAAATGTGTAGCTGAAAAGCATGCATGATGGGAGTGGAGCATTTTTCGAATTAAGGTCACGTCTACGGCTCACGACGTGTGATTTATATTTCCTTGCCCTTCGCTGTCATTGACTAATCACCTGAACAGAAAGTAGCAGGTGCAAACTGATTTCCTGAAGAGTGATTTCACAGATGAAACGCTGCAAATTTACCGTTAGGCACGACCAAGAAACAGCACTAAGCCGGCAATGGCATGTAAATATGACAGACCGCGTGATCTGAACGAGAGAAGACACTCATTAAAATCTCCGTAAGATCTGCCAGCACCCTCCCTAATCCAGCCATTATCATCTTCCATTGTGTCCAACATCTAATATCAAACATGAACTGCTGCTAAATGAAGACTGGTGGAACACCAGAGCCAGGAATTCACACGATTCGCCTGCTGTTGTGAAATAGGAAATGAAACATACGGAGGCTTGGACGCTCTGTCAGATTCTGGATATTCCTGTGGTCTGGAGCTCAGGATCCTGCAGCCCAGGCCTTTAATTCTTAATTACGCAGAAAGCCAAGCTCTGGTCACGACAGGAAATACCTTCTAGGTGAAGCATTCACCCGAAAAGCATTCATTTAGAAGTGTTAAATACACAAGATTTTCCTATGAACTGGCTCCACATCAGTAAACAAAGTGCTTTTTCATCATGGCCATGTTGATTTAATTAGAGCCCAGTCACTAGAAAGAGTATTTACATTTTTTTTTAATGCTTTTGTATATATCATACTCAAGATTGCAGCTAAGCAATGAGAAAAATGCAATTTAGTGAGCTTATCCTGTTGATTTAAATGTGTGAAAACACAAACAAAGGTGTGAAATTTGGCTGGCGTGTCACCTCCACTTCTCTGACAGCTTTTATTAGATTCAACCGGCACTGCAAACAAAAGGGAAGGTGTAGCGAGAGGAAAGAACGCATAAATCAGCATTTCATAATTAGTCTAATCAGGACATGATTCCAGGGGTTTTACATTAATGTGAAGCAGGTACGCAAATGCTGTGAACGATAAATGAAACGAGAACACGCTTCAATTTATGACAACAGCAGCTCCAACATGAGAAAAAAAAAAATATTAATGTTGTTTACATTTCGCTTATAACACTTCCTAGATTCAGAAAATAAAATTAGTGTTGGCTGTAAGTGAAATGTCGGTTGGCAGCTACTATAATCATTTGATACGTTGCTTGAGGGGGTGGGGGCGCGGTGGGGGGTCGGGGGGTGGGTGCTGGTTAGGTATTGATTCAACAAAAACATTTGAATGAAAAAATGCTGAGCTGAAATATTTTAAGAAGTTGATACTTGTGTGTGTGTGTGTGTGTGTGTGGATGTTCCTGTGAAGGGAAAAGGGAAGGAATGTCGTATGAATCCACATTCGTACGCGCAGCCTTACTTGCGGCACTCAAGTCACTCTGCCTCAGTGTGCTCTGCTGAAGCAAATTAAGGAAGCCTTGGCAGCCTTTTAATGGTCTGTCACAGTCTAACAGGTTTAGAGAGCTTACAATGGACCCAGGCACTAAGCCCGACAGCTAGCACTTAATTGTTCATAACTTTCACGTGCATGTGTGTGTACCCTGTTAAAGCCATCCTGTGCCTATAACCAAAGTCAATGATTTTCATTATGAGGAAAGATAAGATCCTGCATGTCAGTCTGACTGGTTCAATAAAATAACTACTCCAGCCGATGCGTTATAATGAAGGCGGTCCCAGTATCAATGTTGTTAACGACAGCTCGACTGCTATTCCCAAACCCCATGATATCCACGGACTGCTGCATCCTCACTCATCTGTGCATGGGAACATGACCGTGTTTTTTTTTTTTTTTACTCCCTACAAAATAAATTTGGGGCATTTTTGTAAGCCATTTCAAATAAACCAGCCTCGGACTGAGACAAAGACATGTAGGGCACGAAGCCATAAAGTGGATTGAGATATTGACTCAAGCAGCCCATAATAAACAAAAACTTCTCGTGTCTCAATTTTCAAGCGGTGCCTGAAGAAATCAGCCAAGCAAATAAAATCAGTTGTTTTTCACCCTGCAAACCCAAACCTATCAGGCAGCATTATGGTCCACCAAGAACGAGGTGGCAGCGGCTACAAATCCCCCCCGACCAAATTGCTGGAGATTTCTGGGCCGTGTGACCTAGAATATGTTTGACAATCTTCTTTTAATTAGGCCTTGAAGACACGACTCGTTCCAACTGCTGTCCCGAGAGCTAAATTAATTAGTGAGACAAAGCCCCTTCTAGCTCGTGGCAAAGATGAATCATTGCAGTATTTAGGAAATGAGCAACGCTCTTCATTCAAGGGCTGATCAAAGCGAGTCAGACTGAAACGTAAGAGAATGTTCTTCATCAGAACGCTTCCATGTGGCTCCCGGTAGCTCCCTTCAGCCACGTCACACATCAGCGTCCTCTTCCGCAACCAGAAGATCCTTTCTATGGCTTTAGATGGAGAAATAGATGGAACAATTAAAAAAAAAAAAAAAAAAAAAAATGAACTGGGATTTCACAAAGGTCGATCTTAATCACTTCTTTTTTCCAGTCCTTGCCAATCATTAAGTCTCCCTGGAGAAACCGCAGACAACTAATCTGGGCTCAGTTGTGGTGCAGCCCATCAGCCGATGGCATACTGGAGGCCAGCAGAACATTTACTCAGAGACACGATGGTCAGATCTGCTAGTATGTATAACGGGATGCTTCTGAGTTACGGTTAATTAAGCGTGTCACAGTAAAGCGTTTCTGAAAAGTTCAGGCGTCATAAAGACGCAGAGATGAGAGGCCAAACTGGTGGAATGACATTACGGTTTAAGCTCAGAAATATCTGGACAGGGACATTTCCATTCTTCTCTCCTTATGCAAAAACATATGTATGTGTAAAGTTAAGATGCTTAGCTGTGAACAGGGGAGGGGTTTGGTCAAAATAGCACTTTAAAATGCAGAACTGTCAAACGCACCACAGACAGTATTAATGAATGGGGTTCCTCCCGTGTGAAGCTTCACGATGCCTTTACTGTAGCATTGACAATTTTCCGATTCTTTACCTTTAAAAATGCCCCGGTTGTGTTTGGCTGATTGTTAAATGTGTATTGTGATGTGCAGGCCGGTCAACTTTGCTGCCACAGATAAGGACAGTAAATCCCTATCAGACTTGTCTACCGCCACATCAGTAAAAAAGCGCGGTGACTAAACGCCGTTGGAAGCGGTGCTCGTCTGTGTCGTCACACTGCCGCCACGTCTTTTGCAGGTGATGCATGCTTTGGATCGAGGGCTAATGTGTTGTTTTGGTTTTTTTTCCTCTCATTTCTCACTTACATCCAGTCTGGTTAACCTTAGGCACATCTGTATGAATTGTTTGGCTTTTCAAGGGGATTTTTATGTGCTTATTTATTTATTTTGGCAGGGTCAAATCTGGCCTTCTTATACTTGAGGCTTACAAATGGCTTTCACCTTGTGATCTAACTGCATTTGCTGTTGGATAATGAAATGCCTGCCTCCTGTGTGTCCTCCACTTGGCTGGATGTTAGAAAAGGGATTTTCTTTGACATGGAAAAGATCCTGCAACAATTCACTAGTCTCAAAAGACACCCAGGCCTTTCACTGCAAATTCTCTTTTATCTCCAAATGCGCTGTGCTGTTTATTTGGCCATTGTTATGCTATCTTTCAGAGTGCTTTATTTTGTTTTGACAGCCCAAGAATGGAGTGCTCTACTTTTTCTGCGGTGTCCTTTGACAGCTCATGCTGTGGATTGCCGGCAAGAAAGCAAGCTGAAATTCCTAAAGCTCATATTAATGGTAAGAATATGTGAATGCTAATTGTCACGGGGTGGCCCTGCGATCCGTCCAGGGTGTTGCATGCCTCTAACCTCGGGAACGACGCGATATACCCCAGCCAGTTTGTCAGCAGGACATTTTAATCATGATATCAGAAATGAGCAGAATCTATTACAGAGTGAGACTTTGAGTGAAGAAGATGGAAAGTCTCCACTTTGTCAGCAAATGTGTGAGAAAATCATTCAAAGAACCTCAAAGGGTACAAATTAAGCTTTTCCTAACTTTCAAAGGGACAAAATTGTCCTTAATTGTCTTATATCCCGTTTTTAGGTTGTCTACTAGTCATTTTAAGAGGTGCAGGACTGATTAAACAATAAATGAAAGTTTTGAAAGAGACTTTGTTTTACATTAACAACTTTCTCTTATGCCAGCATTAACTACAAAAAGTGCACTGGCCATGTAAAGGCCAAGTATACCAAACCAAAGCAGAAAAACTCACCCCGCGCATCGCCATTCGGGGTCAGCTCTGTCCCCCTCAGAGGAAGTGAGCAGGGAGCAGTGGGAGGGAGAGGGGGAGGCCACACAGAAAACAGGATTTAGGAAACACAATCTAACTAAGCCAGAGGTTTTGAGTCAGCATCAAAGAAAAACGACAGTAATGTGATGGTTGATCAATATGAATAGCTGGGCACTGGTGATCCGTTGGAAACGTTCGTTAAAAAAATACAATAAATAGTATAGTAGTAAATATTTCCAGGGAGACCCGTTTATTTTTAAACATTCTGCACGCTTTAACTAAGACATGGACAAAAGAAGAAGGAGGTGCAGAAATGCATAAAACCAGATTTTTTAATGGGCTGAAATGAAGGGCACTCCTACCGTCTGCAATAAAAAGCAGGTGGTCAAAGTATCCATAACAACAGCTAAAAAAACCCTTTTTTTTCTTCATATTATCCCAACTCAACATTTTTCTGATTGTTACTGATCCTAGTAATTAATGTAGTCAAATCCTAGTTTCGGTTGCGTCGGCGTCGTGTCACATGATACCGGACACGGCAGAAAACACACTTCGCCTTCTCTCTTTCCCCGTCGTGTTATTTCTCCGTGTTTCTCTCTGATCATCTGATTACACAGGGCGGTAAGTTGCCAGACCTTGTGGATCCAAACATTTACTATACTGTACCAGGAATTCCTATTATCAAATTTGTATTGACTGAATGATTGTGTTTCCAGTAGGTTTAATGTGGTAACACGGAGCCGACTAAGGGGGCGAGTCTAGATTAGGCTGAAGGCTTTATATCTGTCTGTGTCCAAAGATATAAACGGCGATAACGCAGAAATGTTTTCATAAAGGTAAAAATGTTATCTGTGCCCGACACAAACAGAGGTACTGTAGAGGACAGCATATGGAAACTGATGCTTCAAGGATTCCTCAGGAGTGGAATATTGTTATCCCATAAAAGAAGAAAGC
Source organism: Xenentodon cancila (assembly GCA_014839995.1). Classification (NCBI taxonomy): domain Eukaryota; kingdom Metazoa; phylum Chordata; class Actinopteri; order Beloniformes; family Belonidae; genus Xenentodon; species Xenentodon cancila. The sequence continues at coordinate 8,956,249 of CM026217.1, forward strand.
TACTTTCGTCTCTGCAGCACATGTGTAGGTGTGTGTGTGTGTGTGTCTATATGTTTTGAAGAGAGATGAACTCTGCAGCAGAACGCAGACGCAATGCGGGTTGGCCCCCGAGTTCTGCTTACATTTCAACACCAGAAGTCCAAAAGCCTTCAGCACTTTTGTTGTTTTTTTTTGGAGAAGGGGTGGGGGGGGGGGGGGGGGGGGGGGGGGGCATCTCTGGAACTCATGCAATCTGCATGAACTCAGACTAACTTGGCAATAAGGAGACAACATGGATGCAATTAGCTGAAGTAGACCATGATAGTATTTACATTCCTCCCTGTTGTACACAGTTAAACAGGCCGTTGCAGCTTTTAAGCCACAACAAACGCGAGAGCTTGATTTCCAACCGCCACAGACGTGCAAGATAGTGAAAGACGATCCAAAACCACGAATGATACCTGCACGAAACTGATGGATAATGTGGTAAACCTGGACTTTCGGGCGGCTGGGATTTGACCCGTTGTAAAGAAAGAGCACGCCATCAGAAATGAAACGGCTTCGGGGTCAAACAGAAGACAAATCTGATTATGTAAGCAACAAAGAACTCCGGCTCTTTTTATCAGCACGTCTCACTTCTTTGTGTAGCCATGCAAATCCGATAACCGCAAGGATGGGTTGGTCATGTGCGTCTCCACTCAAGATGTTGAGCTTGGCAGAAAGCGCCGCTTTCGTCGCTCCTGTAGTCGATCCACAGCTCATGAATGCAACCCACTGCTGTTATCATTATCAAATTTAATTTCTCTGCGCTCCTCAGGCATGTTGTTACTCCCACAAAGAAATGTCTGGTTAGCTCCACAGCAGTCCCAGTCAAGAGAAGGACGTGGCGTTCAGCAGGTGATGAATATGGACGAGGGGGAAGGAAGCCCCACCTTAGCAGGTTTCCGAGTAAAGAAATGAATTAATGGAAAGACAATGTGGAGCAGTACCTGCAAGATTCCGCAATAGAAAAATACCCAAACAGATGATGAGCTGGTGAAACATAAATTTGCAATAATAATTAATTCTACGCAAATATTAGAAATCAAGATACAATAACTAAAAGATGATAAGGTGACTGACAACTAAGAAATATTAAACCACTCCTGATTATACATTTGCAGTTTTAAATCAGTAAGTACAAATGTGATTTGATGCTGATTGCATAAATACATGTCTTTTAGTAAAATTCAGACGTAGACTTCTGACTGTATGCTGTTCTGCAGGCATTTTTAAAAACAGACTTTTTGGTAGTGTAAAAACGAACAAAAAAAAGCAGTGAAAATGAACAAAGAGACGATATCTTAAATCGACGTACACCTAAATAAAATGTGTCTCAGCTAAATGCGATGAAGTGATACCCTGAGACAATTTACAGTATGTCCGCCACTACTGATGTTACTAATTAATGGACTCCATCACACGGAAAACAGTTAAACTAAATATTTCCTTTTCTTCAGCATGTGTGCTTGTGATCAGATCTCAATAGACCAGAAAATCTATGATGTGGTACTTAGTCAAGGCTACGGGGGTCCTTGCAGCACATGTGCCTTAAGTAGGGAATCCAATAACACAAAGTGCAATCAGAAGCTTGTCAGTTTTTATTACTCAAAAGCAGCCGCTCACCATGGCTGCCACCGAACCCCTCGAGCTGTTTGGTTTGGAGCAGACATAAAGAGTCACAGTTTGATGTGAGGTGCAGAAGAATATGTACATCCTTTTCCGTGGCCTTTTATTATATGATGTTCTTCTCCCATTTTTTGGGAGAGATTTTTTTTTTTTTTTTTTTCCAATTATCATTTGTTTAATAGGCCTGTCTTGACTCAGTCCCATGTAAGCAGATAAAATAAGTGAAGAAACTAAGAACCATGAGGATTCCAGCACCATTTAGTAGCAGTAGAAACATCCTGAGTCCCATCCTGTCACGGTGTCTAAAACAACTCGAAACTGACCAAAAAATAAGACGTGATGCATTCTTTGTTCTTTGTTTTCCCAACTCACTGTACAGTACTGTAAAAACAACGTGTTTCAGCTCTTAATGTTATGATATGCAACAAAAAAAAACAAAAAAAAAAATCACCTCAGCTATTATTGTGTTCTTTTTTTCTTTTGCTTTTCATAACATTTCACTACATCCCAGCACTCCACATGCAGACTTTTACTCCAGCTACAAAATAAAACTGACAGAGAACTAATAAATGAAGGACAACAGCAAATGACAGGGAGAACAAAAAAAAAAAATGAAGCAATATCTCAATTTTATTGAGACTTTTATTGTGAAAACTAATATGTATACTGTGCACCAATGTAGTTATTAGACAATTTGTTGTGAGACGGGAGTGGCTACTTTACAGACTGTCAGTGAGCATAATCCACGCAGCAATTATGTTCCAACAAAATCAAATTTTGCAGGGAATATTTATATATTATATAAGTATTTTGTAAGAATTAACATTGCATGGTCACAGGAAATAACATAATCCCTCGCTTCGACTCTGTTTCTTCACATGTCGTGACTTCTGCGCGACTTTCTCCACTGCTGTTTTGTCATACCATCCTGCCCCTGAGGGATCCTCATCCCAACATATTAAAAGTGGAAATGCATCTGCTTCCATTGTAATTACAAACTCACTGGAAGCAAAGCTTCTTGATCTCTGCTGGATTCCTACTTGTTTTTCTTTTCGTCGCGTATTTACTCACCTCTCTCAGCCGAGAGAACAGACCTGTCGAGCTATCTGTTCGGTTTTTCTTCTCTTTCCGTTAGGCATTATTTGAATTCAATATGCCTGAAATTCCAATAGCATTTATGGAGGCAAAAAAATGAAAATAAAATGCAATAAAAGAAGAGGCTGCTTTGGTTTATTTGTGAACTGAAGAATTTCTTATCCTTATACAACATAACGTGTACTGCATATGACACTCTGAACATTAAACTTTGAAACACACCGGGAAAACTCGAAGGTGAACCGAAGGTTTGAGTGGATGGACGGGAGGGCGATGCTTTCTGCAGGACAGCGAGAAAGCTGTCAACAGTAAAGAATCATCCCTTTTGTCCCAGAGGCGAAAGCTAAGCAGTGAACCCAGAATTCAGACTGTTAGCACATCACATCGCCCCATTCGAAGTAAAATAAGAGCCAATACCATCAAGGACTGAAATGCATACTTGTCTCTCCGCAGAGTTTTTAGGGGTCTTGAGCTTTGTTGCTCCCCCCTCCTTTGTGGCTACTGCATCAAAGTTTAATGTCTTTATAAAAAGTCATAAATTGCGTGTGTGTGTGTGTGTGTGTGTTAGAGTGGACAATACATGAAGTGCTGTGAGGGGAGGACTGAGGTAAGGATTACAGAAAAAGATAGAGAAATAAAGAGGAAAAGAGGGAGAACAGGAATGTTTCAGTGTGCGTAAGAGCTCCCGTGATGGTGACGGCAACTAATGCTCAACAGAAATGGAGGAAGAGCATGGAAGTATTCAGTAAACTAAAAATATTACTCACAGCTGTATTGGTGGTGCAATAGGTGTAGCTTGTGTGCACGGACGGAGGGTGGTGGTGTGGGTGTTGGTGGTAGTGAGGTATATGATGCTGCGGATTTGCGCGTGCGAAGGACGAGCTGCTCCACGTCCCCTGACCGCCGCTGCTACCGGTGGGCCAATGGCAGCCGAGGCTCGGACTCACGCCCGCCGGCTTACTGTTGTGGTGACCTCTCACTGCTGCACTGGGCTGGAAACAGGGAAGAACATGAAAAGAGGGAAAAGGAGAGAAAACGCTCATCAGTGTGAATGCAAACGTGCCCGGTTCTGCAGCGGGCAAGCGTCGACGACGGCCTGCCCGCCCACCGACGCGTACAGAAACAAAGCGCAGCTGCGTTGACCCGAACTTCCTACTCCAGACTTACAGGACTGGTCTCACACTTTGTCTTCACGCTAAGTCACTTTCTACCCCCTTTTTTGTCTCTCGGAGCAGCAGATGTTGTGAAACCCCTGTTCCTTCACGCTTGAGATGTGTTCCTGCTGGTAATTGTCTGATCGGTTTGATAAGATGCTTGGATTATAGCTGGCAACAGGCTTCGCAGTATGTACTGGGTATCAAAAGGGTCCAGGAAACACAGGCCGTAGCTGCTGACAGTCTGGCTTCTATTGCTTGCAGATGGGTTACCTTGGCTGTCATGGCCACTGGAGCACAGAAAAGAAAATACAGGCTACACAGGGCACACATGCCAATTTTGTGGCATTTTTACAAAAGGACTCAGGGCATACACTTTACTGTTGGCAAACACCACTTTTTTTTTATTATTTCTAAATGGGTTAAAAAAAATCCCACAGTATTTTTTTAAGACTGTAGATGACGATGATTTTATGAGCTGCTTGTTGTTCAGCATCAGTCTAAATAAACCATGTAGAACCAAAGACTAACCAAACCTTCAAGCCTGAAACATGATGTGTTGCTCAAACTTCAAAAAAACAAGATGCTGCAGTTTACACTCACATGCACGCAACGTTATACGCGCACAGGTCTGAAAATGGAAAGCATCCTTTACTGGAAAGACCGACTCTTTCACTGGACGAGAAAAAAAAAAAAAAAAAAAGAAATGACCTGCAAAACTACAGTGGCTCAGAAAACTGGAGCAATATTTGAGAGCGATTGTCAAACCTTAATAACAACAGAAAAAAGAATGAAGTGCATTTTTAATAACTAAAATAAATGCCACACTTTACTGATTTGTGAGGCTTGAAAAGAAAAAAGTAAATGTAAATACCGCCAAACAATTCAACATATGGTACAAGCAGTGCTATTACTGTAAACCTCTGACATAAATCTTCACAAATAAACAATACACTAGAACAGTCATCATTTTTGTTATTGACACATGATCAATGGAAGACAGCTTTGATAACCCGTTAACGCTTTTACATTTTTCATACAACCACCAACAAACCGCTTCACAAACCGTTTCGGTTTGGCACATTTTTAACCACCTCGATTAAAATGTCCTGTATTTAATTATTGAGCTTGAATAGAAATAACAATAATACAGCTGTTTATGAAGCTTATCAGAAGATTTGTGCAGTTGGGATCCCTCCGATTCAGAGCCACAGGGCGTAATCTTATTTGTCATGATTTAAATTACATGTACAAACTGGACAAGAGAATAAAACATACCACTTTGAATGAAGCAGAGCTGTACATCACTAGTGAGCAATAACCATCCCCATTAGCCCCCGTTGGACTTTCACTGAGGTCAGAGGTCATCCCACACTGGATTTATCGGAGGAGAGCGACAGCAGCAACACAGGCTCACAGCTGTGCTCGGAAAATACAGCTGTGAGTCATATTCTTCATAAAAAATAAAAACCAAAAACGAGGATCTGTTCAGCTGAATGCATACACTATACAAAGACAGGTTTATGGTTCATCTAATATAAGACAGGGGAAGTCAAGTTTCACAAGACTCCGTAGTGACAAAAAGCAGAATAAAAAAAGGATAGTACGTGACATAAACTGAAATATCAAAACCACTCGTCTGGAATCGTCAATCAAAAAAAAAAAGAAAAGAAAACTTAAGCTTAAAAACGGGAAAAATGGATCCAGGAGAAGTACACATGTGTAGAAACAACACAACATGACTTAAAACTGGATCTCACTGATCCAAGTTATTAAGAGAAATAGAGATATTCACACCCTATTATCCTGCCACTGTAAAAGCCAGAGGGGAAGGTTAGCCTCGAGTATGGTACATTAAGCCGCATGGCCACAGACGCTACTTTAACGCGAGTACTCACCAGTTCATGGACTTTAAGTGCTGCCCCAAGTCATGCAACAACCTCCGGTGGCCTTATAAATGGGGATCATTCAGCCAGAGAGGAGGCATTTCAAACTAATGCATCTATGCAGAGGTGTTTTGTTGAAGACTCTTTCCCAAGGGAGCACTAAATTTTAAATATCTTTCATGCACCCAAGGTATGTGGAATAAGAGTCATTGATGAAAATGTTTTAAGGTTGCAAGGGTGATATTCACCCCCTATATCATGTGGCGATGGCTGCGTTTTTAAAATGAGGCTGAGATCGGCACGTCTGAACGTTCCTTTTTCAGAATACACAATTGGTCCCCAGACTGGGGTTCATGTCACAGACTTTCAGCAGCTTGTCAGAGAGCTTCGGTCTGCCCATATTTCTCTATCTTATAAAAGGGTCTGGTTGCACTTGCTATTCTAGCTTTAAGGAGGAATGTTTTACATACTGAGCAAACAGATGTGTGAATGTGCTGGATGGCGTGTCTGCATGTGTATGCATATATTTTTGTAACAGTGAGGTCTTTTTTCTTTTTTTTTTTTTTTTTAATCTAACCCCTCCTTCTGACATTCCTCAACCTCTGGATTGACAATGAGAAAGATCCCGAGCTGCAAAATTCCTGTAAATATTCACAGTTGCAGCACTGTTGCATATGTAAAATGTCAAAGATTTATTTACACCTCACTCTTGAGACGATCCTCGTTTCAAGACAATCAATTTCATATTTTCCAAAGAATGTTAAGGATTCTTTTCAGCGTCATTTAAAGTCATCGCTTCTCAAAACCCTTCATTTAAATTGAAAATCATATGAGTTGTTTGCGCATTTACACTTTAATCCAGTTTAATCCGTTACAGAGTGATCTGATCTCTTTGACCTGCAGACTGACCACTAATTTATTCCTACTTTAAACTACTTTCACACTACCTTCAGCATGTTAATCTTAGGTATGTAGGATTTTGACATTAAAATATGCACCTTTCACATCAAAAGATTTGGCTTAACATTTTGTTTTTTCAAATCACCGCCACTTGAACAAGCCAGAACAATATTAGCACCATTCATTACTGAAAATACAAGTCCAGGTGGAGTAATCCATCACCCTCAGCAATGAAAAAAGTGAGTGGAAGTTGTGGCTCCATTAATACGCTGAGAAGAACCAGAGCGTGGCATCCCTCCTGAGTCCATTTGTCTCTGCTTAAGTGACCCCCCCCCCCCCGAAATCTCTCCTGGTGACACATGCATGGTTAAGGGTGTCAGGGGATGGACCTCTTTAAATTGCAGAACTCCTCTGTATCCTGCTTCTCTTTATACAACATGAAATCTTCGTTCGCGTCAATCACGTACAGACCGGAACTGTTTCTGCCTTCATTCAAACGTGATTCGTTTTCAAATATAAAACAGCTTGACAACAGAGCTTCACTTTTCTTTTCTTAACTGTTTTAAGGTATAATGAACTACACCTGATTGGGTTTTGATAATAGCACTTACCAGCCCGGAGAGACAGATGTTTACTCTAGTCTATTTTATGATTCCTGCACAGCACCGACGAAGGACACCGCTCCCTCGTTCAGCCATTCCTTGGGAGCCATTTCTATGTGAACATTGTGCAACCTCATAACTGTGATGAAAATTTCCCCTCTAAGGGATAATATGGTCAGTCTGAGCCATTCCTAGCTTTGCAGGAAATATCTGCACCATAAAATCTATGACACAATAAACAAAAGCAACTCCCGGAAGATGTTGAGTAAGGCAACTGTGGCCTCTCGCTGAGACATCACATGGTATCGCTGTGCAGAAAGTTTCACACAAATACTTGGGATATTGGCTTTCCTGCAGGATGACTCAAACACCTCCAGGCGTTCTTTTGACTTTGAATTACTTTTGTTATTCCTTTGATATCATTTCCTGACAAGTTATCTAATTTTATCTTAAGCTCCAAGCTTCATCCCAGTGCATAAAACTACATTATGACAAATCATCTTGTATCAGTGCCTTTCCTTCTCTCTCTGAGCATTAAGTAACACTGTACTGTTATTATCAGATTATCCAGGAGGCATTGTGCCCCACAGCTATACAGTGAGGCAGAGATGGTGATTTCCCACAACACAGATCCAAATCAAAATGTCCTGATTTCCTGTTGGCCTAACTGTGCTTTATCTTGGCTCTAGGCTTGTTTTGTTAGACTGGAGTACAGCCAAAACGGCCCATCTTTCCCTGCATGGTCTCCGTATTTCCATTTTACACGAAGCCAGCGGGGAATAAGAAATGATCATGATGCCCCTACGAAAACATAAATTCAAGAAAACTGAGGTCGCTAAAAATATGTCAACAAATGACCGCATGTGCCAAAAGAATTGTTTTGAAATAAATGGTCAAATTAATGTTTCTGTGATGAGAAGATCTGGAACAATAAAAAGTCATCGCAGATGTTCGGGGTTATTGCTTCCACATCTGCTTGCTATGTTTGGCTGGCTGTGAAAGAGATACAGTTTCCTTTAGCATGTCTGATGAATAACTTCCTGGAATCTGTGTTGCGTGAAATGGCCTCTTCTGTATCAGTTGATCTCCTTAGTCAGGCTTCATCCCTTCTTATAAGTCAGCATCCTGCTGCCAACCATGCTGGCTTTGACTGTCACTCCTGGCAAAACGCAGCAGGCTCTGTGGGTCACCAAGCAAACCTGCTCACCTAACTCTCACTTCCACCCCCGTACCCAAGGACTAAGATCTAGCGTAACCAAGGCAACACAGCGGCAGGCCATGCATAGATTTTGGCCTGTGGGATGTTACGTTGGTTACAGGGTATTCTCACTTTGCAAAAGGGAGGAAGAAAAACGAGAGAGAATTTATCCCTGAAGCCTCCAACACCGTACACAAGACGGACCAAATACCTCTCATTCTCTCTCACTCTCCCGTTCTCTCTACTCTGCCTACTTAAAGATGTTTTGAAGAAACACCTTTGTGATCCAAAGTGTCAGTCGTGACGGAGTAGGGTACTGGGTCTGGGTCCGTGTCAGAGGTTGATGTTCTATCTGGGATGACAGACAGCCTTGTTTGTTCCTTTTTCCCCCAGGTATGATGCTTACAATGGAAAAATTGTGATTTGATCCAAAAAAAAAAAAAAAAAAAAAAATTAAATTTCAATTGTAAAATTCAAAGGTGAATAAAATAATAAAATAAACAGCAAACTGTGTACAGCTAAGACATTATTGCTTAATTTCTCGAATAAATGTCCTGTATTTTATTATTTGCTACTCAGTATCTGATTTTTTCAGTGTTTGAGAAGTATTTGAAGTATTTGAAACCAAAATAAGCCATATAATTTCAGATAGAAACAGTCAAGTTCTTGATATGAATTATCATCTAAAGTCCTGGTAAGGAGTTTTCTGTTCTTCCTGCACACGAAGGGTTGGTTCTTCTGATAATGATTCTTCTTCCCTTTCTTGTCAGTGTGGACATCATGCACACGCTGTATGTACGATGCACACCGAAATTAGTCTCTGCTTTTAACCCATCAACTAGTTTCACTAGTGAGCAGTGGGGGAGCAATTGGGAGTTTAGGGCCTTGCTCAGGGGCCCCCAGTGATTTTCCATTGTGGGCAGCCCTGGGCTTGAACCTGGGTCCTCCACGCCCAAGCCCAACACTGTAACCACTTCTTTTCCAGTTTTACTTTGAAAATGTTTTCCCTTGTTACTTGACTTGATTGTTCACACCTGTGTCTCCTCGGTCCCTGCGTCCATATGTTGTCCCTGCCTCCCTTCGACATCAGTATTGCATCTCATTTTGCTTTTTCTGTTGCTCCTCATGTTATCATATTCTTCTGTCTTGGATTTGTGGTGTTTATTTTGTAGTTGCACTGCTGAAGTGGTGCTTTTGGTTAAAATAAGGAAATATTTTCTCCTGCCCGTATAACTGTTGCAACTCCGCTGGCTGGCATGAAGACGCTACTCTGCAGTCGACACTGTGCTCCTCCTCCTCCTTTACACCATCATTTGAAAATATAGACAGTGTTTACTTCTTTAAGATAAGTGTTTACTACCAAATGCAGACTCCTAGGATGTTTAAAGAGTAGAATAGGAAGTGGTGAGGCAGAGAGGGCCCACAGAGAAAAAAAAAAAGAGGACAGAAGCACTTTTATTCACTGAATGCATCGGTGACCTCTAAGAATCTTTGACGAACAATAACATGACCCATCAACACACGGGGCTCTGAGTAAACCCCACCATATTCCGTGTCTGTTTTCTGTCTCTGCAAATATTGTCCTTGGCCCGACGCATGTTTATACTCTGATTAACTTTGATCCAACTGCTGCTGTGAAGAGTGTGTACATCCCTAAATCTTTATCTGAGCGTTCTATGGGAAGCAATGGGAAAGAAAGTGGAATGTGGCTGATCAGGCTAACAGGCCTCACAGCGAGCCCCGATTCAAGTCTCCCTTATTCCGATCATTTCTATAAGAGGAAAGCAAACAACCAGAGAGCGCAATCCTCCCTTCCCAACTACATCCCCAGGGTTTCCATTATGCTTAGACCAACAAGAAATACTTTTCATCTCTTCAGTTGAAAGGAGAGACAAACATTTGCACAGGGGTACTTCAGGAAGAAATGAAAGCCTAATACCGCAGGGCTGCTGGAAGGATGGCTCAAGCGCTGCTGAAGATCCATCAATGCAATTGACAAATAAGAATCACTTAGCAAAGGAGCTTTTTTTCATTATTATTATTATTTACTTGTTATTACTGTAGTTAATAATATTGAAAACTATGGCAGAAAGAGCATGGTGGGTGGATTTGACCACATTTAACCACAAGACCTTGATTCTTTCCAAATCTTGTTGTCTTTGTTCATAAATGTAACTGAAATCAAAAAGTGCACTGTAACCTCGAGGGGGCACAGACTACAAAGTTCGTCCCACAGGCACGGTTCGTCTGTGCCGAAGCGTTTTCCCGTGTCACATCTTTCTTTCCGGGGTGGAACAAACATCGGAATTGGTGAAACAGCGTGGCTGAGCTTTGAGCACTTGTTATGGACCAGATGCGTCGTCCGTACCTTAGCTGAGGTTACAGTTTAAGTTTATAACTGTCCTGAGTTTCTTCTTGGCAGCATCGTTCCACTGCTCCAAGATTGTGTGCATTTGGTCACGGAGCACTTTGGCACGTCCACCTTCATCTGCTCCTAGTGGGTCTTTTAATTCTAGGCACTGTTGGATTTCCTCTCTGTGATCCTGCAATTAAATAAATCCACCGAATGTAATATACTGATGTGTTTATAAGCACAAAAGAAATATAAAAAAAAGGTGTTTGCTGCCGTTGTTGTAACTTGCAAGCTGCTCCTGCTCCTATCAACCAGCTCCTACAACTGCAGACTTTAATTATAACCTACCAGTTGGGTGATTGTCTAACATTTAACAGATTTCATCTGAGCGTGAATGATATTGTGCATAGTTTTTGGGATTCTGGCGATATTAATAATAATATCCTATACTGCAGGGATTTTCTGATGTAACTCTGCTTGAACTGTAATGTCACGCTGCAGATGTTTATTGCTCATTGAAGCTATTAGGATGTCTTAGGATGTCTTTTCATGTCTTCGTGTTCCTTAAATCACTCCCTCTCAAATACTTAATGATGGCAGAATTCATTAGATGGGCTTTATTTTCTTACAGTGAATAAATGGTATTTTTTGTGGGTGTGAAATTAGTGTCTGTAATCTTTATATTTGGATCTGTCAGTTGATTAGAGACTGGCCCTCATATAATTATACATCTAAAAGACCATGAAGACTTAGGCACAGAGAAACTATAAAAACAAAAGTCTTCAAATCAGCTGCGTTCGTGCATCAGCCCGAACACTAAAACCCTTTTCCTGCCACCAAGGCAGCTCAGGATCAGGGTCTTTCCTGCATATCCCTCAATGCCTCTGGATTGAACTCTGGGGAGTTCGGAGGGATGGGTCAGTGCCTTGAGCTTTTTTTTCATGGTTCTTGATTTGCTCCTAAACAGTTCTCACAGCGGTGGTGGGGGGGAAGTGGAGGCTCTAGCCGCCATGGGGTGCCATTTAAATGCCAGGATACAAACATAACTCTGATTTTACTCTCACTGCTACGCTGCATTTCTGTCATTTAATTGCAATGAATAAGTAAATCATTTGGAAAACATCTTTTAAATAATAATAATAATAATAATAATAATTATAAAAAAACCAAATAATACAAAATGACTGTTTTGAACTAAAGGAGTCTGCAATGTGATGCACAGTTTTTTCAGCATGTTCCCAGCACATCTCTGCTGCTGGACTGTGATTTATTTTCCCACTGGACCAGCAAAGCTGCATCGGAGTGAATCACACCTCAGGACAAATGCTTTCACACTGACATTTTCATCCTCCTCTTATGTATGCTTTTTATACTCCCACCTCTCTGGCTTCATCATGTCGTCTGTTCACTTCAGTCTATCAATGTCTCTGTTTTTTCTCTCGCTCTTTGTTTTTTTTGTTGTTTTTTTTTTTATCTCTGTATGACTGTCCACCTCTCGTTTCTTCCATCACTTTATAAACTGTGGGAATGATGGATGCCTCTGATTGCCTGAAGCCTCCGAGTCCAGAACACTAAATTCTGAGTGCTGTATTTAACTCTGTACCACTAAAGCAACACCTACACATTGCAGAAATAGCCACATGTGATTAGTAAACCGACATCCATATTGCAGAATTGGTGTAAAACTGGGGGAAAAAAAAGTTGTACCAGAAGCTGACAGGATTGACTTGCCTTTGTCAAATAGTGTAGTCAACTTACTGCGGGGCTCTAAGAGTCACAACCTTTTTGGCATTTTTTAGTACTTGTCTGTCACAGTAACCAAGCCATCAGTCAAAAGCGCAGCGCGTTTGGTTGCTTTTACTGTGCTTCATTTTAACAAGAGAAATATTAAAAGCTTGAAAAAAAAAAAAGGTGTAAGAAAATGCTTTGAAATGTATGAATTTTTTATAAAGTGTCCAGTGATGTCTGCGATTTTTAAAGACACTTTTACAGAAAATGAATCCAAGAAAAATACTTGAATGAAATGTTTAAATGAATATTTCTTCCAGGACCAAAGTGGTGGACTGACGGACTAATTGCGCGGGGATGGACGGCACAATTAGGCCCGGTGGAGCCGAGGGCCATAGCACAAATTGCCCACACTACTTTGTCTGATGTGATACCTTAATATAGATTTTAAGTTATATCACCTGACACTTGCTGCAGTTATGGTTCTCTGTTACTGCCTGCAAGCTATGCAAACGGAGGGAGATCTGCCCAGGGCTGCATACTAATACGAAGCAGCCCTCAAGTTTATCTGTGCTGCTGTCACTGACACAGCAGCTCATGGGAAGAGGGCATGTAAAGGAGAGAGGGGAAAGATCCTGGCTTTAAGGTGAGCCGGAGTCCTCCACAGCAGACTGTCATCTGTGTCAGATGTTACGCTAGAGTCCTCTCTGTCTGGCTACAAAACTGCTTGTCCACTATACCTCATAAGAAACAAATATCATGTAAGAAAGATTGTGAAGATGTACTTGTATTGAACACTGTCCTGCTGAGGACAGTGTTCTTGGTTCCTTTTTCCCTCCAGACGGGCCTCGGTTGCCGCAGAACCTCTCACGACGCCAGAGGAAGCGGCTGCAGGCGGCTGTTATTTCTTCCTCTAGACTCGCTCCACCCTCCACGTCAAAGAAAACCAACGCCACCTTCAAGCTTACTTGCACATCACGGACTGTACTGTGCATCCAAACTACGAGTGCAAAGAAAAAAGTTGTTTACTTGTGCGGCTCATACGGGAAAACACTACCCTCAAGAGCTGTTTTGCAGAGACTGTAATATGAAGGGAATCTGTCACAGACTGTTTTTAGCAGCCAACACACAAAGATGCAAAATCATGCCAACGTGTATAAAGGCCCTGGGTCAAAATGCCTCTATGCACCTCCTTTTAAAATGTTTTTTCTTTTTGGATCGTCTTTAGCAGGCCCCCTTGGTGTTGGGAAACGTACAATTAAGACAAGGCGCCAAGAAAACAAACTAAGTTGTAACCAAGTCGGTGAACGCTGCAATCCTCCAATAACACTTCTTGATAAAAGTCTTTTTTCTCTCCACAGTCTCCATATGATGTTATCTTCTTTTTTTTTGCTTTAAATTCAATAAACTCCTTTCTTGCGCTCTGCTCAGATGAAACCTGCAAAGTTTTTTTTTAGTGTTTTTTTTTTTTATGAACATACATTTTCCTATATGAGGCTGCTCTCTGTAATAAGACTTGCTGAAATGCTGAGCTTGTACTGCTGTGCTGAAGCAGTTACGAACACGTATCATTATTAAAATCTGGGCTTTGTTTGGATTTCCACACAAGAAGAACAGACAATTATCGACTCAATAAAGGTGATTAAATCTTTTCTTCTGCTAAAATTTAGATTATGCTTTCATGGTAACTGTTCCTGGCATGTCCTCAGCCGAAGGGACTCACTGCACATTGTTTTTATTATCTCATAAAATTGCGTTTTGCAGTAAGGCCCAGGCAAAGAAAACATTTAAAAGACATTGCTCCAAAATATTTAAAGAATTCAGACAACACAATTCTTACAAATTGGAGAAGCTGACAATAAATCAGAATTATACGTAAAATAAGAAAACCAACTAAATCAAGTGTTTGTGCAGCTTTGAGAGGCATTTCGACTTTGTCGATTCAAATATCTGCAAGTTCAGGACATGGCAATGAGCCGCCCACGTCTCGCACCCCATCTCCGGATCCTCAATCTCTCCATCTCACTCATTCAACATACAAAATACAGGGCGAAAGGGGGCCGTAGTGGAAAACAGAGCGATCCTGCCAATCTGCACCCCGGTGGAGCATGACCAGTACACATGTAGAGTCATGACCACATTCCAGCTTCTTTCTAGTGTGTTGACACGGGGACGTGTCAGAACTGTGGCTCCTGGCCCCCTGAGAGGGGAAGGCAGCTACACTGTCACCATTTTAAAAAGGACTGAACTGTGATACAGATTTTTCAGTTTCCTTTCCTATTTTTTTCTCCCTCCAGCTAATTTCCATAGCGACAAAAGTGTTGTTAGGGATTTATTAATATGTATAAAGATACTTCAGCTTGAACAAATAGGCTGGCAGACGACTAAAGCTTGGATCTTCAGGTTAAAACAGTTTCTCAAACCACCAAGGTCCCTAGCCCCTTTTTAACACAGGCACTAAACAGTAATAAAAAGATGCCGTTAAAAGCCCAAAAAGCACTAACGTGTGGAAGTAGCTGTGCCACTTGAACTTGTGTGCATTTAGTAATTAATTAAGTTAATTAAGTGTAAGCACTCATGTGCGTGCCTGGAGGTTATGGAGCACAAAGTGAATATTTTCTGCTCAGCTATGGTACTTGATGCGAAGGGTTGTCCTGTGTAATGCCAGCATCACATGAGAAAATGCAAAATGATGCACGCTTAGCACGTCACATCAGAACGGTCCAAAACGTAAGACGTAAGACACTTTGACCCCTTTTTTTTAATTGAAATGTATGAATATGCTGAACGTTGCTGAACGGAAAAAAAAAAATGCAAAAGTTCACGGCTCATTTTGATCATAAAGCCCGCCATCTACTGTCAATCAAACCGGCTGAACACTGTTTGGAAATATGTATTTTAGTTATATGCCAATTTTAATGTAGTATTCTTCATTCTGAAACAGCTGGAAGATTACTTTTAATGAAAATCATGTGCAGGGTGTTGAAAAAGAATGATCACTTTGTTGGGATCTTAGACAAATGATTTGGTGCAAACTGAAGTGTTCGCCAACATTCAGCAAATAGCCAAACTAACCATAAATCAAAACCCAGCAGAGGGTACACCCAGGACCACTGAGTCAGCTCAGGAAACTTCATGATTTATGCTAGCCTGTGCAATCAATCTCCGCCGTCCAGTCAGACAGAAACAGCAACAGCTTCCAAATTCACTCCACAAGTCTTCTTTCAGTTCTTAGGATCTAATCAAACTATCATTTGAGGTTTTGGTTTATGTATGGTAGTCAAAGTTTTTCAGTGGCCAGATCCATTTTACTGCATTGCACAACACAAATCCTAATACTGCAGCATATGTCCTCTGGGGCAGCGAGAGGCCATGCAGGCAACTGCAGATGGAGGATCACAATTTCCACATATTCTACACCTTGTTTTTTTTACAGCCTCTCAAGCTGTTAAACACTGCAGTGGTCTGCTTGCACACTGAATTGAATTATTCATACAGACGTATAGTTGACATTCCTGTGTCTGTTCATTAAGGCCACTGCGCTTTTTCCATCTTGAGTTATTATTTAAATTGGACCACGATCCATCCTCAGATCTCTTTTAGTGCATCCTGCCTCTTGGGCACATATATCAGAGTGATTTCTTTTGACAGCCTTAGTGTGGAAATGGACTCACATGCTAAGAACAGAGACATTATATGGACAACATTTGTAAGTGAGAAGATGCCACGGACAAGGAAACAAGGAAGAAAAAGGCCTCTTGCTATCAGTGACCTATCAGAGAGAGAAAAACTGACATGATTCAGTGAGGCATCAAAACATTGAAGAAAAACTGATAATGCCATTTGATGTGGATACCTTGAGGATACATTTGGATATGGATTTGGAAACCCACCCTCTCCAAGAGGATTGCAAGCAAAAAAGTGTTCCATATGTTTGGGATGCTAGGGCTTTGATGTAGTCCCGTAGTTTTCCGGTGACAATACAGGAAGATAAGACTAGATAAGACTAGGTTCACACACATACAGAAACTGCATACAAATTCCTGTTGTGGAATTTAAATTTGTGTCTCCAATATTTATACCTGCATCAGAAATACTCACTGAAAAAAGATATTGGGATCTGCAAATATTTACATCCATGCGCCATCTGGGACCATTGCCTCTCTGGGTTCGGGACGAGGTGCTGCCACAAGTAGAGGAGTTCATGTGTCTTGGGGTCTTGTTCGCCAGTGA
This sequence comes from Xenentodon cancila, assembly GCA_014839995.1. Taxonomy (NCBI): domain Eukaryota; kingdom Metazoa; phylum Chordata; class Actinopteri; order Beloniformes; family Belonidae; genus Xenentodon; species Xenentodon cancila. Next base: position 8,973,045 of record CM026217.1, read on the forward strand.
AACGAGAATGGAGTGAAAGATCCGCAGACGGATCAGAGTGGCGTCTGCGGTAATGTGGACTCTTAAACAGTCTGTGGTGGTGAAGAGAGAGCTGAGCCAAAAGGAAAGGCTCGCGATTTCCTAGTCAATTTACGCTCGAACCCTCACCTGTGGTCATGAGCTATGGGTAGTGACCAAAGGAACAGGATTGTGGATATAGGCGGCTGAAGCAAACTTCCTCCCTCGGGTGGCTGGACTCTCCCTTACCTCCCTTAGAGGGTGAGGTTTGGTCATCCTGGAGAGACTCAGAATAGACTCACTGCTTGTCCACATCGCAAGCAGCAAGAATGGGAGGTTAAGGAATCTGGATCCCTCCTGGATACTTTCATGAGCAAGCATTTCAGGCATGTCCAAATACTAGGAGGCAGACTCAGGACATGCTGGGGGACTTATTTCTCTTGCCTGGCCTAGGAGCGCCTTGGTATCCCCCCGGAGGAGCCAGCAGAGGCAGCCAGGGAGAGGTCGGTCTGGACCTCTCTACTCAGACTGCTACTCCAACGACCCGATACCAAACCGCAATTTACTGATCTAAAAGCCAGCACAGGAAGCAGCCTTCCTTACACAACGCCTGTTTAGAGTTTACAGATGGAGAAGCACAGGGACGCGAGTCGCTGGTTTGATCCAGCTACCTAGCTTTAGTATTACCTTGGTAATACGTTTTATTTTACGCTGGAATTCTCATTATTCAAGGCTGTATTTTCCAGAGATGGCATGGATGTTCCCACATGTAACATGGCCATCCTTAATAAGAATTTAACAAGCCATTAGATAAGGAGCATGATGTTAATAAAGTCAAACGTGAGGACGGATCAACCGTAACAGGAAACTCTGGTTTTAGCTTCTCAGAACAAAGAGTAACCCCACAAAGACCCCCAGAAAGCCAAAGCAATAACAGACGGATGAACAGCTTCTGTGAAAATGCCAAATGTGACTATTTAATTGAACATTTGGAGTCATGGTGAAGTTGATAGGGTCGGAAAAACATCTCTAAAGCAGCTCTTCCAAAACTGTATCATTTACGCCAAAAGAAGTGCAGGCAATCAGCTTTATGTTGGACATTTGGACCTCTGACATAAAATCTAAATGCTTTGGTTCTCCATATCGGCCGATACCTATAGCCCAGATATCAGAATCTGTATAGGGAAGGAAAATATGATATCAGAGCATCTTTATGTCCAAGTTATCTAAACAATGCAAGAGTTTTTAACAATGTGCACAATGAAAGCAATATAAACAACCAAATACCATTTAACAAATTTGTCCATTCGTCAGCGCTGGGGTTCCTCCAGAATGCCACAAGTCTGGGAGACCATGCAGGATAAGTGTGTATTAGGCACTTAGAAGGATTAAACCTGTACTTTCATAGCATAAATGTAAAACTCCATGACCTCAATTACACAAAAGAAAGTGCTTTAACCACAAAAGCAAGCAGAATAAAAACCATGAATCATTAAAGATGATGGTAGCAAAAGATTTGGGTCAGGGAAAGGACAAGAAAAAGGGCAGCAATTCACTGTTATCTCTAAAATTACATTTAAATGAATGATTTAAATGATCAGGTGAAAAATTCAGATTGCATGAAAAGGGATGATCATTTCCAGTATTCTAAGTATTTCCGATGTTTCTTGAAATTGTACGCATTATGTGTCAATAGATGCTCTAAATATCCAGCAAACGGGTGAAGAGTTGAACTCTGGGACACATAATGGATGCAGTTAAAAACATTAGCCTCACATTCAGCAATGCAACATCCTCTTGGTTGAGGAGGATGACTAAGGAAGACAGGGGTGCTTAATGTGACTTTCATTAACGATACACTACAGGCTAAGGGCTGAGGCAGACTGAGCTCAAATTGAAAAGAGCTGAAGCATAACTGTGTCGGATGCCCCGTTTCCTCGCCCTCCCATTCTGACTGATTGAATTCCTGCCTTGCCCATAGAAAGAATTCCTAAGCTTCACTTATTCCTGTACTAACAGGGAGGGTTGGCCTGATTGAGGATCTGCTGATAAATTTCCTAAGAAATATAAAGATACTAAAACAACTTCAGCAATGTCTCTGATCATTTGCACACTTTAAAATATATTTAAATTATAAACTTTCCTCGCCCCGGTCCTTGAGTTTCACCCCTATCCTGCCTGTTTCAGATGTTTCCCTGTTTCAACACACCTGATTCTAATTAAGGGTCATCATCAGCACGTCACCAAAGTAAAGGAAAAGTGGAAAATGGAAAAGTCTGTTAAATGGCACACCCATGTCAGGGTGTGTTGAAGCAGGGAAACACGCAAAACATGCAAGACAGGGCTACTCCTCGAGGACCTGGGTTGGGAAACAGCGTTACCGAATTGTGGAGACAATTAAACCATTTTAAAATAGTTTTCTGCTCTGGACTTTTAGAGAAAGTTTGGCACCATCTCCACGGTGCTATGCAGTAAGTTCTCAATTTAACCAAAGCCCACTCTGCCCCTAATAAGCCTATTACGATGTATTTAGCTTCAGACAAGCCAGTCTGACTGGAAATGCATCTTTCATAGATCCAACTGTTTGCAGAATGTAGGCTGTCTTAAATTGCAAGAAAACAATAATGAGAAGAACTGGAATTATTCTTTGAACCCCTGATCTGCATAGACTGAAGGGGCGACACACCAGAGAATCTGAGTAACGATTGTTGGATTGAAGCCCCAAATTAATGATCTGGACTCATTCCAATCCCAGTTTGAATCAACGACATCATTGGCCTTTAAGATTAAATGATTTAAAAGATTTTTTTTTTGTATTGCCCCTTTATTATTGGAGGGACTTTAAAGTCTCATTTCAATGTATGAAACCTACATTAAAAGACCACTTTAAAGTGTAAACCAGCAAAATTGATGGGAAACCAGCATGTCAATTCTACCTCTAGTTAAGGTTTCTTTAAGTTAATACGCGATTTAATCTGCTGTTAATGAACGGTTTATATTATTTATTGAGGTCACAGTGTTTGGAGGTGCAAATCTATTGCACTTCTTTACATTTAAATGTTATTAACAATTTGCCATTCTCGCATGCATCTTCAAAAGTTCATTAGTAAACAATTAACGGACCTCTGTAAAGATCAGCCCTGAAACATTACAAATATTCAAAGGTGAAGTTCTTTGTTTGTTTGTTTGTTTTAAGATAAGAAAATGTGGCAAATGAAAGCTTGTACACTATGTATAAATTATAAGGAATAGCTACCGTAGTTCAAATAACTGAAATATTTACACAGGCCAGTTTCCATTCTGACATGAATCCACTAGTGAAAACTTAAGAACTGGACTACTGGACTACTGGACTACTGGACTACTGGACTACTGGACTACTGGATGGATGGATGGATGGATGGATGGATGGATGGATGGATGGATGGATGGATGGATGGATGGATGGATGGATGGATGGACTGGAATGTAAGAACAGATTGTAGGAGTTTATATTTCTTGTGAATTACATGTTGGAGGCACAGATGTCTAAGTTTGAAATTTAGTTGCTCCTGAGATCTGGGTCCCCTGGGCATGACTGGTAATCTGGTTCCGTTTCTGAGACACAGCAGACTGAATTATGTTAATTTGTACATTTTGGAGAAACCACTGACTCCAGTCTTGTCTCTTTTTCTATGCAGAGTTTTGCCTGGATAAGAAAGAAGACACACAATAACTCAGGCCTGTTACAACTCAAGCTTCACAGGTTTTACCCTGAAGCCCCACTTAAGGAAACCTGATTACTAATATATCATTTCACAGCCTTGTCAAACTATGTGCTAGGCTATTTATTTGATTGCACGTCATATTTTTCAGTGGAGTAAGAGGTCACCAGGACAAGAAATGAGAGGTTGATGTCACTTGGGCACAATGATAATGATGAACAGCTGAATAAAGGGGCTATCAGAAGTAACTGGATAATCTGAGGTGTTAGGCTACCGTAGAGGAGGGCTGTAGATCATAATTACAGGTAGAAATTAGTCAAGGACACATAAGACTCTCTAGCATGGAGGGCCTTGTTAGCTAACATTCAAACCCGAGTGCTCCGGCTGAGGGGCTGGCTGGCTGCTGCAGAGCAGTCTTCCATCACTGACATCGATAGGGGCTCCACAGGAGGGTTAGGAAACAATGGTGTTGACAAGCAGTATCAGGCGCAGCAGCATGAAGGCAGGGCCAAACGATTCCATTTCCCAGCCAATTCTATTATCACGACACACAGGCTTTACTAATGCCTGAAAACAAACAATACACAAGCATCCCTCTAATTAAGCCCTTGAGTAGCACTGCTTTGTGCACTACCATATCTGTGCTGGATGCCTGCAAAGAGCTTGATTGGATTCATCAGTACTTTTAATGTGCTCCTGTTTCCTTCCACAGGCCTCTCTAAAAGACTACTGGCAAAAACTCAATGGCCCATCCCCTTCAGTGCATGTTTGAAGCCCTCAGAGGTAGACGGGGGATGTAGAGGCTATCAGTTATATCTACTTGAAATCACAATCTGACGACAGCATATGGGGATGACAATGCAAGCTTAAGATGCACACGTTTGTTGACATAAATCATCTATATGTACTGTAATGTATTGAAATATTGTATGTGCCTAGTAGCAATTACATTTGTAGGGTGTCAGAATTGCAAGCAGAAAGTGAACTGAATTATTAGAGGAGTTTTTGGCATTTTTAGCATTCTTTGTCAACTGAAAGGTCTCGTGCAATAACCGATAGTTACTCTATAAGTTCATGTATACAGTAAAATATATTTTTTCATATTTATGGTTTTGTTTTGTTTTTTTTACTGAAATTTCAGAGCAGGTATTGTCTACATCGCTTCATCTTTGACATGCAGCATTTTTTTTTTTTTATCCCATTACAACTGATTGATAGATCCAAGCCAATCAACAAAAGTTCGACTATTTGAACCCATTTGTCTGATGGTGTTGTAATAGCTGTAGTTTCTTTAATTCAATAAAAATCAATATACACTGTTGTTTTTTAGTTTTTGACATCATCATGCAAGCTTCAAAAATAGTTAGGCCCAAGTAGTACTTTACAAAACTTCGTCCGGTATCTTCCCTGGTCTCAAGTCGCTGGCGAAAAATAGATTACAAGTATTTTCAGTTAAGACAGCTATTGAGCATCATTTACCAAACGATAACCGTTTAGAGCCTGGACTTGTTTCTGCGAGGAAAGACTGTTTCCTTACACATTAACAATGAACTAACTCACATCTGATCTTAGTCTTTTGTAGATTTACAGTTGATCTAATTTGGACAGTGAGAGCGCTCACACACTTGCAGGCAACATTCATCATTTATTTACCACATTTGTTTATCCTTGAGGGTCACAAAGTGCTGAAGCCTCTGGCAGCACACTTCCTGGGCAGGTTTCATTCATGCCTCTGGATTCCACTGGATGCATTACCAGCAGTTCACAAACAGATAATACAGAGTTTGATGACCAATATAAACAACAGATGCCATTTTCTTGATGAAATTATGCAGCAACAACTTTAAGCTGTTACAGCAAATAACTTCTAGGGCTTCAAAACGTGAGACAACTACAGACATACAAATATTTATGAAAATATATTAACATTTCAGTACTGCTGTGATGGAGATTGAGAATGAGAATAGAGTCATTTAATTTCCCACTTTTAGTGCAGTTTCAAGAGAAAAGAAAATAGGGAAGCATTTATTCAAATTTAGAAATTCAAAAAGTCTTTATTTCGACATGACGGCAAGTAACAGACATGCTTGAACATAATTAACAAGGAATGCAAGAGACACACATTTTTTTGTAGCAGCAGCAGTCTTGACTTGTTTGAAGAGGATTAGGAAGAAGTAAAAAACGTATGGACTCCTACCCCTCGAACTCAAAACCATGTTTTCAGATGGACCCTCGTTATTATTTCTGTGGTTTAAGATATCAAAAAATCTTAGAAGATATTCATCTGCATAGTATAAATATATAACGTGGTATACCTGAGTATAAATTAGGGGATACCTGAGTTATGTGCAGTTACATGCCACTGAATATAAATGCTGTAGTCCCTGTATTCATCCATACATAAATGCATACAATAAATACACACATTGTCACATACATATATACACACACATATACACCCACAACAAAAAACATCTAAATAGACACATATGTACACGTATACATATAAACACATGTATATGTGCATAAAAGTTAACCTGTAAAAACTGACAAGTGCTGCTACTGACAAAAATAGAAGTCTTTTTAATATTTTTAATACTCTTTGGATGAAGAATAAATGAATAAACCTAAGGGACCTGAACATACATCAAAATTAAGGTTAATCAATTTCCCATTTTGGAGATGTCAGTTTTTGCCGTGAACTCACCACAAACAAACACACACACACACACACACACACACACACACACACACACACACACACACACACACACACACACACCCATCTATACACACACATACATTATATGAGTGTACTTCAATTTACATATACACATTTTTACTTTCACCCATCCATATTTCTGTATGTTGTGAAAATGACCTCCTTCTATTTCCTTTGAAATTGTATTAAATGTTGACTTTGTTTTAGCTCCTCATTTAGTTGTTCCATAGTCTTACACCATGAAGTGAAATATAAAAGTTCTTTCTTGTCTATGAATTTTCCTAATCTGTCATTGAAAAGTTTTTCTAGGTTTTTCGAGAACTGAGGGAGAAGAGTAATTTCTTAGTTCGTTACAGAACAAAGTAAACTAATTTGTGAAGAGCCACTCCATAGATGGACCAGGATGTAACATGCAACTCAAACCTTAATCTCATCCTGAGCACCCTAATAAACAATACACTGTTAATCAAACGTGTTCACAAAATTGCAGAGCCATATGAACTCATTTAAAGCTGAGTAACTCCAGGTATTACTGACCAACTTCGATTACTTCTGTAATTTATCCATAAATTGCAAAAAAAAAATCAAAGTTGTTTCCTCAACGTCTCAAATTCAACAGCTGTCTACAATGCATCTTATCAAACCTAGCCTACCTAAAGGTACAATTGTTGTTCCAAACAAGTGTAGTATGAGAAAACAAAACATGCCTGAACCAAAGTCATCCAAAACAGTACACAACTGCCGAGAATGTTCCCTTTAAAAACACAGAAATCCACACTGAAGTGATACACTCAGAGAAATCCATACCAAAAGATAAGACTGGATAAACAAGGTCCTCTGAGAGACTACAAGAAATGAAAGGAAGATATGTGTAAAAAAAATAGATCCTTGAAATATACTGGCACTTTATTCTCGCAGTCTTTTCTTGTCTCTATTCCTACACCTGTCGATAACATTTAAAACGATACGTCAGAAAGCAGAGTAGCGTCTCATTTTGCCTCAATTCTGCCTCAAACATCAATAGCAAGTTACTTGAGAAAATGTATCAAAATAACATTTTCCTCGCCATAAAACTGCATCGAGCATTGTTTCACCGAAGTCCCTTTCACACTGGTAAATTAACCCATTAATATCCGCTGACGTCTGGACTTTGAGCGCGACCAAATGTCCTTACATCTGCTGCAGCTCAAACGTGCACGGATGGGAACATGAAAGCGGTAACATCCTAGTTTTTGATAAGAATTTACTTTCTTCACAGAAACACGTGCTTTGAGTTCTGTAATGTCTCATACGGAGGACCTGACGCTGACAGCACAAACTCACACACCGATTGATTTTTAACCGTCTAGACACATGTTGCAGTGAGGAAATTATCTGTAATTTGATTCATCAACGCCTGCCAAGGTTTCGGGCTCTCCCATTGGGCCAATAGAGCTCCGGACCGTGACGTCAGAATTCCCAGCGTGCAACGCCATAAAAATGTAAACAACGCCATTTTGGCAGTAAAGCTGATGCGGGCGAGGAGGACGTTTCTGCGCCGGTAAATGGTAAAAAAACGACGCCCGACAGCTGTTGTGCACCGGGTCCCGGAACATTAGAAAAGGGGGAACAGATAGAGCTTTTTATCGGATTCGTAAAGATCCAGAGAGGCGAGATAAATGGATGTATGCCATAAAACGCGCGACCAGGACAGCTGACACATGAGAGAAGCCCTCACCGAATCCAGCTGTGCAGTTGAGCGGGCTTCAAGTACAACACCCTCCTTTCTGATTTAGTCTTTGTGAATGATTCACCTAAAAATGAAAAAAAAGGCACCTGCATGATAACTATTTATCATTAACGTAAGAAATTAATGCACGAGGTAGTGCCTTAAAATTTTCATTCACACAGTAAAGAGTGTAATTTATCCAGTGAAAATCCACGGTAAGATTTGATTCTAATTAACACGCCGAATAACATGCCTTTATTTAGCGCCTTTGGTAATTAAATGAATGAAGTCCCGCTTACCCCTCCAGTAATGATAAAATAATCCTTTTCTAAAAAACTTCTAAGCTCAATGTTATTCACAAATCCAGGGCATAACATCCATTTATACCCCTCCAGGCTTTTGTCATTTTAAGAGAATCCCCGGAGCAGGACGAAGGAAAGTTGATCAGGTAGTCGCAGATGTCGGGATACTGGAGGTCTGGCAGCTCCGTTGCAGTTTCGATGCTGTTAAAAAGTTCTCCCGGAGCATTGTAAGGCTCAGTAATATTGAGTTGTTCAAGTTTAGCAACATAGTTTCTTTATCTTTTGGGCTTAAAAGCGCCCACAAACTGGGATGCTCTGAAGTTCATGATCGCGCCGTGACTTTTGACTTGCACGAACAGGTCACGTGGGGTCCGGAGCTCTATGGACTGCACGCACAGGATGTGAATACGTTTATTGTATCAAATACTGAGCGGGTTAGAATAAATCGATGTTAAAGGTCAGGTTTTTTTGTGCCTTGGTGAAGGAAGGAAGTGATAACAACACCAGTACCATACAAGACCTCACTGGCATTGCAATGGTGTTCGTTCCGCCCACAAACAATCGTACAATTGAGTAAAAGAAGTACAGAAAGTGAGTGGGAAGAACAGAGCTTTTCTGAGAGGGGCCTCTTTACTTATGGCAGAGCATGCACAGCTGAAAACAAAAGTATCTCAGATTGATTGGATCTCTTCTTATGAAGTGTACAGTCAGATGGCAGCAGAGTTTACTCCTTGTTGTCTGTGCGTGCTGAAGGTCTCTTTTTTCCACATATCTCACTCTTTCTGAGTGCAGCTAAAAGGAACGCGTCCAGTCCTCCTCCCTCTCTCACTGCTCCTCCTCACTTCACTAAGAAAGAGATGGTGTAGATAACAGAGGGTGTAAAAGCTCTGCCACTCAAGGAAAGGCCTCATCTCCAGCCTCAGGTGCTGCTACACCACACAGCTAAGTCTGAAGACGAATCGCAGACTCCGCTTGAGGTTCAGCTGCTTTCTACAACAGCACTGATGTTATGAACTTTCATCTTCACAGGCACATGCGAGAGGGAAAGAAATAGGAGAGCGAGAACAGGAGGACAGCGGATTGAAATGATGAAGAGTAGGAGGGATAGGGAGGAAAAGACAATAACTATCATCACAAAAGACAAAAGATTGGGCTTCACGTGGATAAAAAGACAACATGAGGCAAAGAGAAAGAAACAAGGCTAATGTAAAACACTCAGCCGAGGAGCAGAGCCCTTCGTATTCATGAAGAAGTTCAGCTTTGATTTCAAAACAAACAAAGGGTCTCTATTCCTTTCTTCCTCGCTGTTGTCCGTCCAGACTAAAGCACAGAGACATGCAGACCATCTCTTGATTCCCAGACTTGCATCCCGCTGGCCTTGCGGCTCTCTACAGATCTCTGCGAGAAAATAAGGGTGCCAGTAGTAATTCTATCGCTCATTATTCTTCATTAGAAAAGAGAAAAGCATACAGAGCTAGATCATATTTGCTGTTAACTAAAGTTTCGAAGACAATTAGCTCGGGTTGTTAAAATTAATCATTGTTACAGCCGTAATCTAAGAGGCCAGGGAGAGCCCGGGCCTTTGCGGTTTGTTTTTTTTTAACCCCTCACACATGGATATCGACCTCGCTCTGCTGTAAACAGCAGGATAAGGCCTTCTGCGATTGTCGAGTGGATTTATTTTCCGCGCAGGAATGAGCCATCCAATTGTTACCTAGATTAGACACGCAGAGTGGGAAAACACAGTCTCTCTGTTTCTAATGATTACAGAAGGTTTATCTGAACAAACTTCTCATTATTTTGCACAGGCTCATATGACTGCGTCCATATTTCTCTGCTCCGTTATGACGATAATAGCGCTCGTCTACATGGGAGGGATATGCCTTGGAATTCCAGCAATTTCCTTGTTTTGAAAGCCCTTACAGCAGCGTTCCTGTGTTCAAGTGCCTCGCCGTCGCTCCATCTATGACAGACCATAATGATCAGAGACACACTACGCTAATCGAAGCCATCTCTTTTTGAAACCAGTTGAATAAAGCATGCTTCAATCTTTAAACACAGGCATCCTTAGTTTGTTTTTAATTGAATTTACTTATTGCATTTTTTTTTTCATGTGCAGCTGGGTCCCGTATCCGGCTCTAATCAATTGGCAAGCTTCCTTTTTTAATAGGTCCTAAAAGTTTGCCTCTGAGCAGAAATCACACACTACTAACCCCTGACACGCTGCATAACAACCATATAAACATCCTTGGCCCCACTTCATTACATTTATATATATATATATACATATAAATATACTTGCACTCTATTGCTTTATTCATTTCCTCAACTTTCTTAGCTCGTGAGATAGGCCGTCTCTCTTCAAAGCCACAATACTGCGGCTGACACAGTGATGCATATTTATGTTGTCACACTTGGCTGTTTATGGTTGGCGATTTGCATTAAACGTCTCCCCTGGTTTGCAGCGAGAGACGGGACACCTGAGACACATACGGCGGAGCGTTCTGCTGCTACGTCCCAAACCTTGAAAAAATATAACACAAATGAGTGCGCACAAATGCACGTGCAGAACTTCTGGGAGCGGGGTTCGGCCTCTGAGGACTCTTTAATAGCCTGTATAACACCCCACATCATTTACCGAGAGCATTTGCAGCTGACAGTCTCATTTAGAATGGAAGTGCTTCAGGCAGCTATAAAGAATTCTATTATTGCTCTCAAGAAGGAAAATAAATAAATAAAAAACACAAGTATATGACCCCCCCCCCCCCCTCCCTGCCTAATGTATGGGACTGCTAAATAGTTACATGATTATTCTAGTGTAATTAATGGTTTCCCAAGACTTGGGAAAGATGAATGCAGAAGCAGGAATTAAGTACAAATGATTTCCTTGCAGAAGGAGAAGTTAAAGAAAATTAAAGACTGTTAGAGGTGAAAATGTGTTTTGGTGTGATCACGTCAGCTCATGATAATCCTCTTAGTCAAAGGAATGATGATGAAAAATGAAAGTCAAACTCAAAAATAAATAAAAACCTGCCATAACATCATTTTCCCAAGTTATTTTTCAAAAAAATCTGCAAGACCTTAATATGAAAACTACCAGCAGGACCCGGGAGGAGCCTCCAACTAATGTCGTTTGCTGCCACTTCTACCGTTGTCATGGTTACTAGCCCACAAGCATGGCACTTCTACACGAAGGAGTGTTGGAAGTGAAGCTGTTGCACAGCAGAGAGCAAAGAGGAGGAGCCTGCAAGTTGTTCAGGAGTTGGTGTTTTAGTATGTACGCTGACAGAACCACAAGTCAGGACCAAGTGTCTTACAGCAGCAGAATATCCTTCTATATGACAAGAAAAAAAGTATTTGGACGGCCTGTACATATTTATTTCTCATTAAACTTCCGTCACTGCTCCATTTTGCCGGCTCGCTCAACCCTGCCTCCCCATCAATCCTCCTTGTCCGTCTGTTATTAGTAGCGTTTTAATAATGAACGCTACAGGCGTCGTCTTCATGAGGCAGGTAAGGGTAGGGAGGCCAGCGAGCCAGCTGACCCTTCTACACTTTCTTCATTGGGGATTTGGCACAGGAATTTTAATAGGGGAGCAGCACAAGCAGACAGGTCAGTTGCGGAGACACCCTGTGCATGCCAATCTGGACTGACCAGCTGGTGTGAACCCGGCAAGAGCGCGTTGCCGCAAGCCTGACAGTCTGCACTAAGCCTGAAGTAAAGGAATGAGCAAAGGATGATGGTTAGTGTTAAAACCACCGTAAAGGGACATCACTAAAGACACTGAGCAGTGGGAGTTGAGAAGGAGCAAACCAAGACTCTCCTCAAGCAGAAACGTGCCACTTGTAATCTTTTTCCCAGTTATGTGTTACCCAACACCTGCTTTAAGAGGAACTTATAAATATATGGATTAAACAAAGCCACTGATACTGAAATGAGTTAAGTGTACAATTTAATGCAAAAAAAAAGAAAATAAAAACATGCCACCGGTGGATATGCCCCTCAATAAACAGAAGACCTAGGCCGGGAGGTTTACTGTCTTGGAGAAGCGGCATTAGTTACTATTCTTATATTATTACCTTTTTTTTCTTTTTTTTTTAAGATTATCCCCACTTTGGTAACTGCCAAATTGACCTGTATAGAATAAATTCTGTTCTGTTAGTGAGCATCGACTGTGGTTCTAACAACAGAAAACAGGCGAAGTGAAGTTTTGGTTACGCAATACTACACAGTACATTTTTAGCACTGACAGCAGCTATATTTCACTTCGGCTCACACTGTAAACCCATAAATACATCACTTGTAATTCTCCACAGCTTGTCAGTGCCACAATCACAATCTGCTTTGTCATGTGTGGAGGACAGACACTTTAATGAAGAGCACAACGCTGGGCCTTCATATTGTTCTCATTTCTTGCCCTGTCAGTTTTCTAAATTAAGAATGATGTTCCTATTTGTCTTGCAGTTTATTTGTTTCAAAATGTTTGGTTTAGCTCAGACTTAGACAGGGCATGCAGCTCATCCCATTAGTCCCGAGGCAGTGGTGAGAAAGGCTTTTGAAATAAAGAAATGAGATGCAGGTGGTGAAAAACATTGAAAACTGCCCGTTTTCATGAAAATACTCAACTTTGAAACAAAAACGACAATTTCCAGAATGAATGAGAACACAAAAACACATTTTTTTAGTACATTGGAAGTATAACAAGCATTAAAATAAATATGACCCACCCTGAGATGTGAAGGCAGACACCATCTCAGGCTTGGGCCTTGGACGGGTGCTACCGACACTTCCAGTAGCGCTTGAATCACCCCTCAGCATCATGTGTAATCTATGCCATCCTCCTCTGGTGGTAGGGCCTTTGAGAATTTGAAATTCTATTTTCAAAACAAACTTTGATCTTCCTGGAAAGCTGATGTAACTGCAAGTAACGCATTACAAAATGGCTCTGACCTCACACCAGAATAAGCGCATAACATCACAAATAGAACAAAGAGCACATTTTGTCTCAGAATCCATCCAGTAGTTTACTGAGAGAAAGAGCTGGGGAAAAAAAAAAAAAAAAAAAGGCACGGTCCTGCTGCGTATGTACTCATTACTAAACAAGAATAATGGAAACCTCATGAAAAGGCACAAAACATCAATATATCAACTTTCCTTATTCATGGGCATGTTTACTTTTACAGCCTCTGCTGTCTTTTACAAGCTGGAAGCACTCTATTTTGCAAATATTAACATCCTGAGTAAACTTTTTGCACCTTGCACATGTTTCTAAATGCCACAGTGTTCATGTTCAGCACTCTGTTACTACATGTACATTTATAGCTCATTTATCTTAAATAAGCAGCAGTACCTGTAAAGAGACAAACACCTTTTTGAAGTGGGTGGGATGCCAGAGAAAACTGGCACTTGTAGAGGCATACTGCATGTATGCTCGTGTGTGTTACACTCACATAAACAGTAAGTGTGCATTAGCAGCACACACTGTCTACGTGTCTCATCCAAATCTCATATCTGTTCTGATGCATCAGATTACCGCATCACAGGTTGCTCGTCCAATGAGTCCAGCAGTCCGACACTAATCCTCCTTTGATGAGTCTGGCTTCACAGGAAAAGCACTGACATTTTGCGCTAAGACCTTCTCCCTTTTCTCCCGCCACGCCAGGACGGAGCAGAGCTCCGGTGAGACGCTCTTTCATCCCAGCCTCGATGAGGGTCTGGACTCGGATGACTGGCGAATTCAATGGAAGCTCACATGACACCGAGAGCCGGCTGTCTGGAGACAAAGACTCAGAAGACACAACCTTAAGAGCCGAACATGACACCGTTTGGGTCAGGAGCCAGTGTAGCGGGTCAACCCCGAGCAGATACGGAGACATGTCGAGCTGTTATGGACACTATTTAGGATGACATCCGGATAACACCTATAACACAAACATGTAACTCTTCAAACCGACCACATATATGTGTGTGTGTGAAGTACTTTTGATTAGTTATTTAGATCTTGCTTTCACGTTGGAGAATCAGGGAGGAGATGATGATGAGCCATTTTTACCATTCCTAAACAATTCAAACCTCATAAATTTCACAGCCGTCTGAGTTAATGTCCTATTAGATAGTTATTTGCTTTGCCGCTACATTGTCTTTACCACAGACAGTGTGTACCGCTACGTGGTCTGCAGCCTGTTCAACGGAGTCCAAGCTGCCTCTTCATGAGGGGTACGGACTAGATCTTCTCAAACTGCTGGGAAATTAATGAGGTCTGAGTTGTTTTAGACTGTGAAAATTGTCTAGGCTAAATGTCAGGTGCCTAGCCCCACCGTCACAATTCCTTCCTGATTCTCCAAACGGAGCATCGTGATCGTTGTCTACTGCAGGAAACAACACTAAATTACTTATAAGTAGGCTGCTTCACACAGTCCTACTTCACAAAAGCCCAAATGTCCCTTTGCAAATACACAAAGATGTAGAAATGCGGCCGCCTTCGCTGGATAGACTTAGTCATGCAATAAAATATATTGTAAATTATCTGAAGAAGAATTGAAGCCTACAACTTTATTGGTGATGAGAATTA